>JADBJO010004707.1:150000-170000 GCA_016801955.1 Conus betulinus
ATTAACCAACCAACCGAAGACTGTGTGCTTACTGCTCTTGTCCCTGAATCAATCCAGAGTTAAAGCCCCTTGCTGGATTTGGCCTACCAATACGTCCCTCTAACTACAACAGTTCCTGTCGCAAACCATCTTCTAAGGCTGTCACAAGCTGATTATAGGCATGAGTGTAGAGAGGAAATCCTTTATGCCTACAGGCAAACCATGAGAGAAGGCCACAGAAGACCACAGTCAATCATGGCTCTTTCTAGACACATCCTGATGTTATCAGACAACTAGACCAAAACACACACACACACACACACACACACACACACACACACACACCTCCTATGGTGTTGCTCAGGAAACTTGAGCAATGCTCTCACACAGACGCTTTCCTGCACTGGTTGAAACTCCACTATGTGATCCTAATCACCTAAAGCTCTTTGGCACTGTGCTCACTTCTAGGCCAGGACAAAGGGAGACCACTGGCTTCCTGATCTGATGCAGTCTGTTTGGGATGTGATAACACCAGTCACTTAGGGCAGACGTTTCAGTTTACACTTTTCTTTCACAGATAGTCCATCTGAAAGAACAGGTTTATGTGTGTGTGTGTGTGTGTGTGTGTGTGTGTGTGTGTGTGAGAGAGAGAGAGAGAGAGAGAGAGAGAGAGAGAGAGAGAGAGAGAGAGAGAGAGAGAGAGAGAGAGCGTGCGTGCGTGCATGTGTGATTGCATGCATGCATTCATGCATGCATGGGTGTGTATGTGAAATTGTGTCCCCATGGTCATACCTTTGTGGTGACTGCATTGTGTTTCTATTGTCCTCATGTGTGTAGGTGCCAGTCTGATTCAAAGAAACTGGCAGAGACAGGGTGGAAAAATCCAATATGAAAAACATCAAGTCAGTCATTTCATTTTTCTGTTCTTCTATTTGAACAGGGAGCAATGTTGTTTGCTGTTTTTTTTCTTTCTTTCTTTCTCTTTCTTTCATTTTTGCTTTTGACCCATCCAGCATTTACAAAATTTACCATTGTACTTGAGTGTGTCACTTACATGTGAAACATATCCAAACACAGAGAGTGATAGTTTTTCACCATATTCTAGGACCTGTCTGAAATGAGATCTTATCAGCCATTACATACTTTTCACACACCTGCATTTGTTTCTGGATTTTTAAAAAAATGCAGAAAGGTAAGGAAACAAAGAAGAAAGCTGCTGCAACCAAGACAAGACCTTTGGGAAAAAAAAAGTCTGCTTTAGACTTAGAAGCAAAAAACTTAAGAAAAGGTAAGAAAAGAAAAGAAAAACGAGAGGAAAGAAAGGCACAGTGGGTGGTTGTTTGTAAACTGTCAGCCGGCAGAGAGCCCTAGCCAGCCAAAAACCTATTCTGGAGCTCCTGTCTTGCAAACAGCATGCCTCAAATAAATCCATCCAACCACCTAACTGGAGACTGAGGTTGTGGGGCATCAGAGGCATCACTGTGATTGCCTGTTTAGTCATGGTAAATAAAACGTGGTGTAAAAATAAAATCTGACGAAAATGGAAACCCACAGGTGATGGAGAGGGGAGGGGACAGAGAGTCAGGGGGAGGACTGCGAGTGGGCAGGAATGGGAAAAAGGTGGAAGCGGCAAGGGATAAAAAAAATCCAACTTTCAGCACTTCTCTGCTCCCTCTCTCTCTCTCACATCTGCCAGCGCTTACCCATCTGCCAGCGCTTAACACCAATCATGCACAACACACTCACACAACGAGCGCACACACACACACACACACACACACACAGAGCAAACCAAAGCAAACACTCAACAGACAAATGCCTGGGAGAAGAGGGGGAGATTGGTGGAGGGTGGAAGGAAAAAAGTACTGGAGGGGTTAGGAAGGGGTGGGGGGGGGGGGGGGGGGGGGGGGGGGGGGGGGGGGGGGGGGGCAAACTATGCTAGGCTGCTTTACATTCACAATCACAGCTGCGCCCTTCATTCACAAACACTCCTGCCTATTGCCATGTGTACAGCAACTTCGGCAGTTCTGGACAGAACAACACACGCGCGAGCGCGCCCACAAACGCGCGCGCACACACACACACACACACACACACACACACACACGAAAGAGAGATGTGGGGTGTGTGGTGCAGGGAAGATATTTGGTCTGTGAGAGCCCAATTGATGTGTTTTTATAGCCCAGCAGACTGCAAAGGCCATGAGGGCATATAATAGAGAGGGGGTAGAGAAGAGCAGCGTGGAGCTGGAGGGTGAATGGAGGAAAGGAATGGAGGGCAAGATACATTAAAAGAGAGAAAGCATGATGGAGCACATGGAAAGAGGAACAGGGAGGAGGAGGGGGTTGGAGTGTGAGCACACATATTCAACACAAATCTGTAAAGTGTAATTCAAAGACAAATACATTCTGGCAGGAAGGAACTCTAGGGACAGCTTAACAGCTGAAGGTCTTCAGAGAAGAAAACCCACCCTCACACAAGTGTTTCGGCCCTGAATTCCTTACAATCTAAAGGGGCCAGGCCGCATCCAGGTCATGACTCCAGATGCCCTTCAACTGCCAACTTTTTGTTTTCCTGACACTGCGGGGATTGGAACCCGCAACTTTTGGATGATCAAAAAGCATGCCTTTTTAGACGGATGTCTTACCCCACTGCTAACGGGACGCCTGTTCTATGTCAGGAAATTTAAGCTGTCATATAGAGGGTGAGGGGGGAAGAAAGAAATAAAGAAGCACTCTTTCTCTGGAATCACTGTTCTTTCTGCATTTCCCAACAATTCTTTCTAAACATTTTAGTGGATATGGGCACCTTTTCAACCAAAGCAAATCTTTACTTGTACCATAAATGACTTGTATGAATGACCCCAAAAATGTGAATGAGAATGAGGTCAGAACAGCCTTCTCAAACAGTTAAAAAAAAAAAAAAAAAAAAAAAAAAAAAAAAAAATATATATATATATATATATACTGAGACAAACTTTTCAAACTTCTTCTTTCAGAACTTAGGCACATGTGCATGCACAACCGCGAACGCGCATGCACGCACACACACGCACAAACACAAAACACAAACACGCACACACACACACACACACACACACACACACACACACACATTTATCAGCACAGAAAACGTTTTTTTTCTCCTTCTTATAGAAGTTCTGTGCATTAGGAACTGACACAGAGAAAGAAACAACGCAAAAACAGACAAAAAACATGCTGTAAATCTTCATCTTCTTTCCATTGTTGTGCAGAAACAACAGTGAATCTGCTCTAATTTGCATTGATTGTGTTGATATTGTTAATGACAGGTGAACATTCTACCTTTCCTGATCAAAATATAACGGGGTCTATTCATTAGTGATAAATGAATGAAATAATAGTAAGTAATGTACAACAAAATTAGAATGCCAGAACTGAGAGACAGACAGAACAAAATTAGAAATGTCAGAAATATGAGTGAGAACAAAATCAGAAATCTTGCTAGAGAGAGAGAGAGAGAGAGAGAGAGAGAGGTGGGGGAGTGTTGGTGCCCCACCTTTCATGATACTAAATCAGCAAGACAACATAAGGAAGTCAATCTAAGAGAATCAGGAAAATAAAAATTCCCTGTAAGATTCTGAACAAAGGTGTTTGTCATGTACCAAGAACTGAATGAGTGAAGTAAGCAAGCACAAGTATGCATTCATATACAAGCAAAACATACAATTATGAACATTAGCCGCAAACAAAATTTGGTTTTGCTTTGTGTGTGGGGCAGTGCTTGTGTGTGTCCATGTGAGTGTATGCACCATGACTGTATGTGTCTGTATGTATGAAAGTGTGAAAGCATGTGTTTTGCGTCTGTGTAAACATGTACATCCGCATGGGATCATAATTGTGCATGTTCACATTTTGTAAGTATACATATTTGTGCATATTGCGTTTGTATATCTCTCTGAGGGCACAGAACTACAAATGCCTCAAAAGCACAAAGAGCAGCATTTTGACAATTTGATGGTGGCATTCTAGATTTACACATAGCACTTGAATTTGATGTGAGAGGTCAGACTCGATAGCACTTCCAGACAAACTCTGCTTTGCATAACACAACTGCAAATCTAAAAAAAAAAAAAATTAAAAAATCTTGTTAGAGTAAATTTGATCTGACCTCCCAAAAATCAAAATGGCCAGCAATGAAACCAACTGATACAGCGGGTAAAATCACAACAATCTTTAGCGGTTTTTTTTGCTGTTTCTTCTCTGTCTCTTCTTACTGAACTTGATCTCTTTTTTTTTTTTTTTTCATTTGGACAAAATAAGGCTACAGTCCAAAGATCTGCGCTGACAAGGTTCCATTTAAACCACCAGCAAGTCCGTTCAACAGATTTTGTTTTGTTTAGATTTTTGTTTTTCTGCATACCATTTTGTCTCAAAGTGTACCAGCGTAACATAGTCACCGAAACATAGCAACCAGCCGCCGTGGCGAAGTGGTTAGCGTCGCGGACTCCCGGCTGGGAGGTCATGGGTTCGAATCCCATCAGAAGTCATGTGGGTTTTTTCTGCACCGATCGGCTCCTACCCAGAGTTGAGTTGCTGCGGACTCAGTTGGGAAGACTGGGACCACACAGTCGACTTTCATCCACTTAATGGATGCGTTTCTGAGAGTGTTGCTCAAATTTCCTGACCAACACTGCAGGTGCCTGTATCTGTCGGGCCTGGTTGACGCCGGGATATATTATGAAAGGAAGCGTAGAGTACAGCCCTGTCATGTAGTCTCAGACCGAAATGGAAATCCGTAGCATTATCTTAATCATCCTCATTGTTATCGATCAGTATAAAAAAAAAGTCTCAAATTATGTGGCCCTTTCATGCCCTGCTCTCATGGTGACCTCAATTTCGATGTCCTCTCCACGTCTGTGGCCTTGGTTTGGTTCCGTCGGGGTCACCGGTATCGGCGAGTCCATGGGGGCTGTCGCTGGACGGACGTGGTGGGAGAGCTCACTCACGCAGGCTCCGCGACTAAGTAATTATTGTCGTCAGTAGGGGGCTTAGTAGGTGGTGTCCTGCGTATGTTAGATCAGAACAGGCGCCACTGAACACCACCGAAGTGACTCGGCAGCAGTGCAGTGTCTCCTCCGGTGGGTCGCCTCTTGACGACTTGACATTGACTGTTCCCTGTGGATTGCCGGTGCCGGGGCTGCGGCGGGGCCGGCCGGCTGTGTGGCTGTGGACGGGGTGTCGGAATGAGCGGCGTGGGTGCACTGCCTCTGAAGTCGCGCAGAGGTTGGGACAGCAAAAAAAAAAAAAAAAAAAAAAAAAAAAAAAAAAAAAAAAAAAAACATAGCATGCTGTGCCAAGAGCATAGCACTTGGTAGCTGTCTGTGCAACTGTGCGTGTGTGCATGTGTGCGTGTGTGCATATATGCATGCGTGCGAGCGAACATGCATGTGTGCGTGCATGCATGCGTGCGTACATGGGTGCGTTCGTGCGTACATGTGTGCATAGCGTTCATGCTTGTGTATTTCAATAAAATGAACTTGCATGCATGTGCACATGCACATTAGTATACGTGAATACAAAGGCAGATATGTGCTTGCTTGCTGCCATGGATGGGGAGTAACTGCAAGGCCGTTAAATTTCCAAACTGCTTACCCACAAAGTCCCAGATGAGGACGCTGTCAATGTCTTCATGAATAAAATAGAGGTTGCCCAGTGTGCCTGCACACATACACACACAGACAACCACACACGTTGCGCTGCACTGGTCACAGCAAAATACCTCCGTAGGGACTTCCACCATTAACACTCTTGTTTCCAGGTGCTACAATGGCTTTTCTATTCAATTGTTTGTTGCTGTTCAATTACACTGTCAGATGATCTGCCAGACTGAACATTAATTCCCCAATACATTAATTCCCAAATCAGATTTAACCGTCCATGTGTGTGTGTGTGTGTGTGTGTGCATGCATGTGCATGCGTGCATGCGTGCGTGCATGCATGCGTGTGTGTGCGTGCTTGCGTACGTGCGTGCATGCGTGTGTGTGTGTGCATCTGCGGGTTTGGTCTGTTTGCTCACTTGTCATATTTTCCCACAGAATCTGCCGAAATGCTTCAATTCTAGAGACATACTTCCTTTACATATGAATCCCTGTCACAACATGTTGCTGTTGTTGCTTTGTTTGTTCAATGTTGCTGTCTCATATTCATAACCATGCCCTGCCAGTGACTCTACTCCTAAGCCACTCTTTCCCACTTCATAAACACCACACCCACTCCTCCAGTCACCACTTCAGACCTGTTTACCCTAAAAGTGCTATCAGGGTAATTTTCAACAAAAATGAGCATATTTTACTTTCAAGAAAGACTGTGTACAAGATTCCAAATTACTGTAAAAGCTGGGGGGCAGTGTGGTGTGTGTGTGTGTGTGTGTGTGTGTGTGTGTGTGTGTGTGTGTCTTCCCTGCTGTCACATTGCCAAAAGGCTTTTTCTGGGTAGTAAGCAACTGATCTTGCATGAACAATGGTAAAAAACAGGTTCTTTCAAACACAAATTACTTCCAAACCTGACTCCATAGCATACTTTCGACTCATGCTCTGCTCTCTCTCTCAATGTTTCAGACCATGTTGTCAAAGAGGTAGACAGCCTGATGCAATATGGTTTCATAAGTTAGTGAGAGTTGTCGTTCTTTGATCAACACCCCCACCCCCACCCTGCTCCCCCTTCACCCCGAACCCCTTTGCTCTCAACTTTTTTCTTTTTTTTTTTTTTTTCAAAAATTCATCATATTCATCCCATTTTCGCTAAACATGTGTACCAAAAATGGTGAAATCCTACAGGGAACCAGATCTGCAGCATCAGTACCAGGATTCTGCAGGAAGACATTAATATCAGGCTATGGTGATTCAACCCACCAGAGGAAACACTGCAATGCTGCGGAGTCATTTTGAGGTTCAATGGTGCCTGTTCTGATCCAAATGCAGGACTTCATGTTCATCACCGCATGACAATAGACAGCATGCAATTTCATTTTATCATCTAATCGGGTCATTCATACACATACCCAACACAGAATTTGGACCAACCATTGCACACACACCCAACACAGACCGTGGACTAACCATTGTCTTTTGACTGTTCGGCATTCCACTCAAAAATCCAATGTGTCTATGTTCTGGTGTGGGGAATGTCAATGCCCAGGCACATGTGTGTGAGTGAGTGAGTGAGTGAGAGAGAGAGAGAGAGAGAGAGAGAGAGAGAGAGAGAGAGAGAGAGAGAGTGTGTGTGTGTGTGTGTGTGTGTGTGTGTGTGTGGTGTGTGTGTGTGAGTGTGTGTGTGTGTGTGTGCGCGCGCGCGTGTGTGTGTGCGTGCGTATGTGCGTGCGTGTGTGTGTGTGTGTGCGTGTGTGTTTGTGTGTGCACATATATGTGTGTGTATGTGTACATGTGTGTGTGTTTATATGATGTGTGTGCGCGTATGTGTGGATGGGGTGGAAATTAAAGATAATTTCAAAAAACAGATATTTTTCTTTTTTCACTCACCGTGAACCTATCAGCAGCAGTGTAGTCTTCATCCAGAAAGATCCTGGCTCTGTCATATTTCTGCAGTTCCTCGCAGGCAGCAGATTTCTGAAACCACACACATCACACATTTTGTAGGATTTGTACATTTTTTTTTGTCTTTAATAATATCATCATCATCAAGACCAATTTTCAAGATATTTTCAGAATCAGTCCGTAACCATAATTAGAAACTTGTATGAGAACTTATCCTGGGAAGACGAGCTCTGATCAAATCTAAAGGGATCAATTATCATTAGACTACTGACCAACATTCACTGTGAATTGATTCACTGCTGTCTGATTCAACCATTGAACTATGACAACCTTCTGGATTTCCTGAATATGAATGTATTACACATGATGTCTCAGCTATTCTTGGATTCTGTGAATCTCTGACATAATTTCAAACACAAAAAATCATGTACCGCTACTCAAATACACACATCAAAACACAGAGACTGAGAGAGAGAGAAAAGGGGGATGGAGAAAGAGAGAGAGAGAGAGAGAGAGAGAGAGAGAGAGAGAGAGAGAGAAAGAGAAAGAGAGAGAGAGAGAGAGAGCACCATAATTTCATTTTTAATCTTTGGACCCTATATAATTTTAGCATTTTTGCAGCTTGGAATCATATGATGGCACCTGTCAAAATTTCACTACAGTGTTCATTTTTTTGTGTGTGCCTTATGCCACCAACACATTAAGTAAAAAAAAATACAAACTATGCAGTAGATTCTGAAACAAAGTGCCTTCACCCACTACATTTCCTTCTGCAGCCTTTTCAAAGCTTATTTCCTTTCATTTATTCTGATCCAGAAAGGGCAAGTAATTCTGTCTCATCTCAAACTGTAACCTTCTTTTTTTCACGATGAAAGAGCAAGTAATTCTGTCTCATCTCAAACTGTAATCATCTTTTTCATGACCGTTTTCACTGGACCAAAAACCCCATTGCACACAGCTTCAGCCAATGACTGTCTACCTTGCAAGTTCAAAGCATACCATTTTACATTATCAAAAATTCCCCGCAACAAAACTGCAAAATAAAGTGGTATGTTCTGGAGTCCTTCCCCACCCTCCTTCTTTCCCCTCTTGTCAAAGAAAATCAAGCATATTGAAGTCACTGGCAGTTTTAAAATAGAACTGAAAACTTCCACTTCCCTCTTGCTGCGAAGACATGGAATGAGCTATGTGGCACAGGGGCCAGAAGGCTACTTACAAGCAAACAGCAGAAGCAGCAAAGAACCAGCCAGCTTGTCGACTGACACAAAGAGGGGGTCCTAAACTAGGATATTATCAACATTTCAAACTGCATCCAAAACTGCTTTTTTTTCTCTCTCTCTGGTTTTAGGCATAAGCAATACATTCAAATTGGCAGACAGTAATGGCCCATTTATCACTGGTGATGGCCCATTGATTTTTCTTTTTTTTTTTTTTTTTTTTTTTTTTTTTTTGGAGGGTGGAGGGGAACAAGGCCATACAATCCATACATTTTTTTCCCAATAAATGAACACTGATTGTATGACTATGAGCTGCTTGACAGTTAATAACTAAAAACAAACAAAACCAAGCCAAAACGAACAAGGAATTCAAAAGACGGAAGAAACAATAAAAAAAAAAAAAGGGTAGAGGAAAGGGAAACAGGAAGGAAAAGGGATGTAGGCCAAAAAAAAGAAGAGGTTACAGCCAGTAGAAATACAGACCCAAACACAACAGACAGTAATGACAGGCCATTGATCAAACAAGGAAATAGCCACAGCTGGCCCATTCAAGTAGTCCCAACTGGTCTCTTCCGACAGTAAGCCAGCCAAAAAATGGCTGGAACACGTGTTTCTAAAGATATCTAAATAGGTTCATCGGAGTCCATTTGCAGTGCAATGGATGTCCATCCAAGCCATGTTGTTTGTAGTCCAGCTGCCCACAGAGGATACACCCAGCCATGGACTTGCTTCCTGAATTACAATTAACAAATGAAAGACAGGCAATACACCATGGGCCAAACAACAAAGCATAACATGCAACCGCCTCCTCCACCTCCCTTAAGAAAAGATGAAGAAGAAGAAGCAGAAGAAGAAAAGATGAAGAAGAAGAAGAAGAAGAAGAAGAAGATGAGAAAGAAGAAGGAGGAGAAGAAGAAGAGAAGAAAAATGATAGTCAAGAATGATGAAGAACTAGAAGAGAGAAAAAAGAAGAGTTTTCAGACTGAGAGGGCTACATGTAACAAGCAGGAGGCATGACACAAGACTCAAAAACAAGTCTTCTTACTTTTTGTGGCAGTATGAAGCCAGCCTACATTTTCATCTTCCGATCATTAAGAAACTCATCCCAGAATTCTGAAGGAAAGACTGTGAGCTATTTGAGTGAATCACCATCTCCAGCATACACAACTATTTACATGCTTTACAAGTACATTAGCAGTCAGCATAAAATTCTCTCTAATGGTTGCATGTCAGTGTCTCCAGAAGTCACATGTAGTCCTACTGATAAATCTACAATGAAGCGCACCTGTGTAGGTAGCAACGCCACACATTCCTTCCTTCCCTTTGTTTCACGAGTCACCAGTACTTCCATACCAGTCTACATATCATGAGTGTCAGTCTGTACTGCAGTCATTAACACTATGACAGCTCAAACTTAAGCATTAAACATCTGACACTGAGCACTGTCTTGGGTCTTGGGTCTTGTCTTAACTTGTCTTGTCCTGTCTTGTATTGAAATATTGTATTTGTGTTATGTTATATCGTACTCTTAACTTTCATCATCACATTCAACTTCTGTAAATCTGGGCTGCACACCAAGGACAACATATCCTCAAACTTAGAGGACCATCCTTCTTTTCTGCCTGTACTTTTATTCACCTGTCATAGGGAAGTGTTCCACAGAATTTTCCACAGGATGACTCCCTCCATGCCATGGACCATATGTGCGCAAGATGCATGCTGCACATGGACCTCAGCTTACCCGCTCATCCAAGTGCATGTCTGCACTGGTCAAAAGTCGAACTATTACAAACAACAACAACAAAAATCCACAACCTTCACAATCCTCCCACTGTGGCCCATCAGTCAGCATAAATCTATCATTCCCTCTGCTTAACACTTTCTCCCTCTTCAGATTCTACTCTCATTCTCACAGCATGGAATCAGCCACAAGCGATCAGCCCAGCCACTTGCTTTTAGCACCACTGGTATTGAGGTGTGTGCACTGCCTAGGGGGTGGGATGGGGGTGGGGGTGGGGGTGCCCAGTGTCCATTAGCTCTGTCCCCTGACTCCCCCATGTGACATTAGCCATGATGAAGCCAGCAATGAGCGTCACTGCAATGCCACAGTGTGTGTCAAGTCATACTTAATTCAGGGATAAGACTGGAGGGACACACATAAGACTACCTGTGAGCCTGGCTTAGAGAATTCCCTAAAGAGGTAGTTTCTGGGCTCTCTCTATAGAGGGTGAGAGAGAGAGAGAGAGAGGCAGACAGACAGACAGTCAGACAGACAGACAGACAGAGACTGACAGAGAGAGGTTGACAGAAAGAGACAGAGACAGAGACAGAGAGAGAGAGAGAGAGAGAGTGTGTGTGTGTATGTGTGTGTGTGTGTGCATAAGAGTGTGCATGTGTGCACACGCACAAAGTGTGTGCATGCATGTGTACAAACACAACCTGCCTGAGTGTATGGACATCTGTACACCCATCTGTCCTTTTTAGCATGCTATAAAAGTATAAACTACGAATAAAATAGTAAGTCACAAGAAGTTGTGAAGAACCTCTCCATAATACTACAATTCCAGTCATCACAAGTGTGAGGGGTTTCACATACAAACGCATAGGCACACAAAAACACACACACGCACAAACACATGCGCGTACACGCACACATACAAATACACAAAATGCGCCCTCATAACCCCCCACCCCCCACCCTCATACATACACACACACAAGCACACACCACGGATGCATGCATAAACGCATTTGCTAAAACTCTTTTACAAGAAGACTAATGAAATCACAAGTGAAAAGTTCATGATAAAAAAAAAAAGCCTCTTGTATTTCTCTGTGCCTATGCAAGGCACGCTGCACATGCCACAAAGTGTGTGGGCTGGCAAAGTGAAGAAAAAGGAGGAACTGAAGTAACAACTTCCCTGGCAGAAATTGTTTCTGACAAGCATTTTACTCCCCCCTTCTCTCAAGTCCATAATTCCTGGTGTTGCATCCCTTCCTATTCCCCTCACCTTCCCATCCCCCCCCCCCCCCTCTCTCTCTCTCTCTCTCTCTCTCTCTCTCTCCCTCTCCATCCACAACACTGTCACAGACTATACTGATGGTCAAATAAGAGGGAACAGAAGGAATGAGAGGGGAGGATAATCCACAACCAACAGAACATAATATACACTGAGAGGGAAAAATCAGAGGTGGGGTTAGCAGACGGCGAGGGAGATGGCGGGCATGACTTCCACATAACATTCAGCTGTTGAAAAAACTGACCACTGGGACAGAGAGTGAAGGACAGCCAAGATTAAAGGGGTAGGGAGGTGGGGTGAGGACAGGGAAGAGTGAGCAATGGGTGGCATGAATGGGAGAGTGACCAAGCCAGGTCCAGTGAAAGTCACCTGACAACTGGAAGGGAAGAGAGTGGGGGTGGAGGGAGGGAGGTGACAGGGCATGACAACTTTCAGATGTTGAAAACAATGCACTGACTCTGGGGCAACTGAAAACTGGTCTGTTTCTAGGAAGACAATTTTCTTTTAGATAATCCACTTCAAGTGATAATTCTCA
The DNA here is from genome assembly GCA_016801955.1 of Conus betulinus. NCBI lineage: Eukaryota > Metazoa > Mollusca > Gastropoda > Neogastropoda > Conidae > Conus > Conus betulinus. The sequence goes on from JADBJO010004707.1 coordinate 162,286, forward strand.
CTGGCAGCAGTATTCTGTATTTAAAAAAAAAACCTCTCTCTCTCTCTCTCTCTCTCTCTCTCTCTCTCTCTCTCTCTCTCTCTTACACACACACACACACACACACACACACACCAAAACACACACACACACACACACACACACACACACACACACACACACACACACACACACATGCAGAGCAATACAGAGACAAGTAAAACACATATAGAAATGGAGAGAGAGAGAGAGAGAGAGAGAGAGAGAGAGAGCAAGAGAGAGTGCATCTCTCTCTCTCTCTCTCTCTCTCTCTCTCTCTCTCACACACACACACACACACACACGCGTGTGCACGCACACGCACACACACACACACACACACACACACACTGAGAGTTGTGGGGAGTGGGGATTAGCGTGAGGGGCAGTGTACAAAGAAAGAGAGTGACAAATTCAGTAAGCCCTAATTAGAAATGCATACCCTAGGCTAGCTGCATTTCTTGTCCACTTCCATTTAGGAGTGATTTTATCCTGGGTGTGCACCATCTTCCAGCATCCCACTTCCACTTCAAGCCATCTTTGCCTATCTCTCTGACTTCGCACATCACATGCAGGGAAGGTGAGAATTGTATGCATGAACTAAAGAATGGTGCAGCCCGGTGGGCAGAACCATGTCTCATCCACTGAGCTACACAGTTTCTTGGCCCCACAGTCTTCCTACCAATCTTCCTGTGAATGTTGTCCACAGTAACCCGGTGGTTTGACTCTCAATTCATTTAAGCTAATTACTCTAGTTCCAAGAATGTTAAAGCTTGGAAAGTTTGAGTCTTACATAAAATGGATAACAAAGGCCAGTATACTTAATTGCAGGCTGATTCATGCACCTGTGTTTGGCATCAAGCTGTCACACAAATCCTGCTATAAACATTCCTTCATGACAATGGTTCTGTGTATCAGACGAAGTAAAAAATCAGGCTCTATCAGATAAATTTATGAAATACGAAATTAAAGTAAGCATCAATCTTAATAATTATTCATTGTTGCTGCTATCAAAGAGCTGCAACAAACAGAAACACAACAGAAGCACAATACAGAGCAACCACAACAGTACAGCACATAGTGGGTAGGCTTGAAGGGCGTGGGCCCCTCACGGATTCAAGTGCTATCAGACAGACATTTCCACTCACAGTCCATCTGTGGGACTGTTCAGCCACCTGCCCACAGTTAAGAGTGCTATGGAACTCAGAAGGGAAAACTGGAACAGCAGTCACATTTCTCCCAATGCCTCTGCTCGATGTCTTTCAGCACTGCCTGATAGTACTGCATGTTTTCAAAGGATGCATGGAAAACCTTTTCCTGTTATGTGGTCTCAAACCACAGCAGAAGTCCACCACAAAGAATCATCTTAATCATTTCTCATGGATCAGCATAAAACAGTCGGCAAACTTTGTGGCCCTTCATGTCCTACGCTTGCAGTGATCTGATTTTTTATTTCTTCTTCCCATCCATGGCCAGTAGTGAAAGTTGCTAGAACAGCATAGATATGTTCAAGGGAACTGAAAGGCCTGTTCAAGGAGACAATCACTGGATGGAGATGGTAGTACCCTCAGTTGTGGGATGCTCATGCACAATGGCTCCATGGCTAAGAAAATATTGTCGTTAGCAAAGTGTTAACGAGAGTTGGTGCCCAATGATTCATGCATTTGTTGGATCAGAATGGGCAATGCTGAACACCAGCAAAGTAACTCAGCAGCAGAGCAGTCTCTCCTCCAGTGTGCTGCCCCACAGCCGTACACTGACTGCAAACTAGAAATGTCATTCTGAACGCAATAAAATTATAGCTGTAATACAAATCTTTATTGAGTGGGTCTGGAACGCACACAAATACAAAGCACAAACCATAAAATTACAATGGTGGTCATTTTAGGCTCTGCAAAGCGATAAAATGAAAGAGGCAAAAGATGAACTGAACAATTCAAAACTGCAGAACTAATCATACTACAGCATGTAGGCAAATCAACCACCTCTTAAACCATACATGAATCAGAAGATAAACCGTGCACGCAGTGTGTTTGGTGGTACTGCCTTACAGAGGTGTGAAGCCCAGTCACATAAACAGGTCAGCTGTGAAAGACCTGCCCCCAGCCTTTTCACACTTGCTGAACAAAAGGGCTGACACAACATCCCTGACAGCAGTGACAGGTCAGCAGCTGTCTGTGTCTCCCATGGGATGCCATTCAGCCTGGTATCAACATCTTGGCACAGGTTATGTGGCCAGAGACCGACATCACACTGTTCTCACACACTGTGGAGTGAGTGAGCAAAGGATGTGCTTGCTACTGCTGTGTGGTGGTGGTCAGTAGCGCGTGACTGTCACATTTTGGAAAACCTCTGCACGTTTGTGTGTGGCTGTCCTGATCCTTGACTTCAGCTCAAACGCATGCACACACATACACACACTCTCTCTCTCTCTCTCTCTCTCTCTTCTCTCTCTCTCTCATACATATGCGTGCATGTGCTTGCGGGTGCACGTATGTGCGCGCACACATACATACACGCACACACAAGAATCAGGCTTCTTATAAAAGTCACCTTACATAGACAGGCACATGCAGACACACACAAACACACAGAGCAGAGCAGTTTTGCAACCCCACCCCCACTCCTTCTACACACACACACACACACACACACACACACACACACACACACACACACACACACTGACATATAAGCTCCCATGCACACACAAACATGCACACATACATGTGCACACACACGCATGCACATAGGCATGCATATGCACATGCATCAGCAAGTAACAATACACACAAAATAGATCAAAGTCACAAAATCATTCATTTTAAGTTGTCTGTCCAAGCAGAAAGATAAGATCATTACCCAACTACAAATTGCCATTTTAATGAACTAGGGTAACATCAGATTTTCTTACAAGAATCTGTTTGGATTCATTAAACAAACATTCAAAGTAATAAAACACTATGAACAAGATTGTATCTGTAAAGCTAAACACTTTGCCATTGCATTTTCATGCATATGGGATTATAGGTGTGTTGGAAGAAGTTTCCCAATCAGACCATATCAAATGGTTTTCTTCTGACTATATATCAAATGGTGTTCTTCCTGACTATATCAAATGGTTTTCTTCCTGACCGTCTTTTCTTCCTTTGTCTCCTTCCAGCAAATAATTATGTCCACTAAGCCTTATACTATCTGTCCAGAACCCATAAAAAGAGCAAATTCCATGGTATGTACCTTGTGAACAGCCATGCTGTACTAACCATTTTCAATACTTGGAATTACCATGACTCTGGATTTAACAGATGATGGGTTAAGCCTTTCACAGTGGGCCCAATGAAGGCAATGATTTCACAAGATGTGAATATTCCATTTGTAGAAGTAACTTAACATTTTTCATTTGACCTGACTGACAGATGAATAATGAAAAATACCTTGTTTGTGGCAAGCTTTGAGTTTCAGGATTCAACCTGAGTTTTTAATTAACCTTGATCTTTTAGTTAGGAAAAAGTGTATTGTTAGTTGAAATGCTTCTTTCAGCTCCAGTATGGCTTCTGCAGTCACATGGGCTCTCATATTACATGAAATTTCAAATATTCCAGACAAAAGGTATGTAGGTAATTAGGTAACATTCGGAATTCAAAACAGAGGCAAAAACACTACCCCTCCAATTGCATCCCGACCCTCCGTCTCCCCTACCCACCATACTATATCCTTCTTCCCATCCTTCTCCCAGACTTTTCAAGTCACATTATCAAGCTTTAATCATTATGACCCAGCTAACCCCACAGAGCTTTTTCAGGGCACTCAAACTAGCACAAGAAAAACATGTCACATAACAAAGCAAGTCATTAAAAAAAATTCCTGAAACAGAAACAAACGACATAAGCAGTTACAGCATGACAGCTACTGACATCTAAAAGCATATAAATTTGGTTGTGCTCAGGACACCATGTGTTCTCTTTAATTTTTCCATCTCTGATTAAGAAGTGAAAAATGTTGGGTTTTTTAAAACGCTTTAACATATCACACACACACACACACACACACACACACACACACACACAATCTATACAGGCAAACTGACACTGCAGAATGGATAGCTAGCATTCACTCTGGATAGTGTACCATTTTCACTACCTAACTGCAAGATGGCAACAACAAAAAAAATGGTTGGTAACTCATAAACTACTATCAAAGATAAAGATTAATAACAGTTTCCAAAGGTAGGAAATCGTTTATAAAAGCAGAGAAACTGTAGAAAAACTGTAAAAAGAGAAATGAATTCTGAAAAAAAGGCCAAGTCAATAATGAGTGTGATAGACAAAAGGAACTAGTACAGAACTTCCAGAAGACAGGGGAAGGGGAGGAGGGAGGAGGGGGGGGGGGGGGGGGGGGGGGGGGCTGTCTGTACTGAAAAAAAACATGGGAAAATATTGTTAGCAATGGACAAGAAGTTATGACCAAAAATGCTTGGAAGAGCTAAGATGACAAGGCTCTACAACTTGAGAGTGTTGAAGCATAACACACAGAAGGGACCAGACCAGTAAGTCTACCACTTTCTGCGAAGGAAATCAAATATACATGATATCATATGCAAATCAGTAAAATGTGCCAGGTTCTCCTCGCATAATTACAACCGTACACACCATAAACTTTCAGCCACTACCATGGGCCACAAACAATCCCATTGTGATGATAAGCTATTTCAAAGCATTTTAGTTTTACTGTCACAGATTACCAGCATGCCCGGTGCTTGCTCTATAACATCTACAACAATTTACCCTATTAGTATTACCCTGAAGGCCATCTAGCTGTGGTGGGATGCTGTGACAGACAAGGTTCAAAATGTGGGCAACAGGAGTGATGGCGCCAAGTGTCACTGCCGTGGACAACGTAATTGCATGGCAGCGCCCCTCATCCCTCTCAACCCCCTCTCAACCCCGTGCCACATGTCCTTTTCAATTCTTTGTTTGTTTGTTTGTTTTCATGTGCTGGCTAATTTGATGTTTACAACATAAACATGAGAATGGGATCAAGCCCTTGCAGTTCTGTACACAAGTTGTCAGAAAAAGATTAGTCAAATCTGGCTGCACCTTTCTTCTGTCAGGACATACCAGGACTTCAACTAGCATTGAAATCCCATTCCACAATCACAGCCATCGTTGTACAATGATATCACACCTAAGGCAGTGAAAATTACTTCATACAAACACTGCACCACATCGAAAAGACCACTAACTGTGAGGAATGTTGATTACATTTGGGGCATTTCAAGTGAGAGACTGGATTATCATGACTATTGATATCTGCTGGATATCTAGCACAATAGCAAAAGAGAATACAAAGGAATGGATGAATGAAGATAAATCACTTGAATGACTCTGGGTGATAGGGGTTTTTGTAAACAGTCAGTGTACATGCACACTCACTCACTCAAGTGCACACACACACACACACACACACACACACACACAGAGAGAGAGACAGAGAGAGAGAGAGAGGAGAGAGAGAGAGGAAGAGAGAAGGAGAGAGAGAGAGAGAGAGAGAGAGAGAGGTGTGTGTGTGGGTTTCTATGAAAGAAGAAGAAACAGAAAGGGCAGGAGATGGATGAGCAGAGACACAGAGAGATTCAGAGAGTTGAGAGGGGAGAGAGAGAGAGGGGGGAGGAGGGAGAGGGAGGAGAGAGAGGGAGAGAGAGAGAGGAGAGAGAGAGGAGAGAGAGAGGGAGGAGAGGAGAGAGAGGAGAGAGAGAGGAGAGGAAGTGTGTTTCTATGAAAAGAAAGAAACAGAAAGAGGAGGAGAGAGGGAGAGGCAAGAGAGAGGAGGCAGGAGGAGTGAGAGAGATTCAGAGAGGGGGGGGGAGGGAGAGGAGGGAGAGAGGAGAGAGCAGACAGAGAGAGACAGACAGACGGGCACTGTTTCTATGAAAAGAAAGAAGAGAGGGGGGGAGAGAGAGAGAGAGAGAGAGAGAGAGAGAAGAGAGAGAGAGAGAGAGAGAGAGAGAGACAGAGAGAGAGAGAGACAGACAGACAGACAGACAGACAGACAGACAGACAGACCGACCGACAGGCAGGCAGGCAGACAGACAGACAGAGACAGACAGACAGACACACAGAGACAGACACACAGACAGACAGATAAACAAACACAACAGAGAGACAGAGGGAGACACAGGCAGACAGACAAGAGGCAGAAAGACAGAAAAAAGTGAATCACCAGAGTCAAGTACAGAGTAAAAGGGGAGACATAGGGACAGAGGGCAGGAGGGACAGGCACAGGCACAGAGAGAAAAATCAATAACACTGGGTTTGACCAGCAGTGCCACAGAGAAAGAACCAAGACTGCTTACAGCCAAGAATGAAATATTGCCAGCTTAGTTAGATATGACATCAATGAAACAGGCCAGCTTAAGTCACACAGACATACACATAGTCAACCAAGCTCACTGGTCACCAGACCTGTCCCAGCCACTGCCCACCCACCCCTAAGTCAGTTCCACTTGTGCATTTATAAGTTTTTTAAGCTGCAAAACCCTGAGGGGTCAATCGCCGAGAACATACAAGGCCTGGGCTGAGCAGCAGGAAGGATTCTGCATGCCCCAGCTACACCTGTCAGGGATTGGATCACAGTCTGTTCCTGGATTTTTTTAACATCCCCCCCCCCCCCCCCCCCCCCCCCCCCCACCACATCCTCTCCATTTAAAAATGATGCTGATGTTCAGAAACACTGTATAACACTGTATATATATATACTACTGAAACATAATCACCAGCATGTTAACAACAATATATAAGGTCATTTACAACTGGCACTGATAATCAAGTCATTTTTTCAGAAATGCCTATGGGGTTTGGGCATTTATTTCCCTCCTTTCTTTTTTAAAAAAAAAAAAAAAAAAAAAAAAGACCTTTCCCTCATACAATGACAATTATCTTTCCATTTAAAATCTTATACATCAACATTATTACAATGGTATTAATCAGCTCTGCAAAGAACAGACCAACTGGGTCACAATTATAGGAGAAGAATCACTGTACAAACCTAAGTGTTCTCATGCATATGTTCTCTGTCCAGTCTTCACACAAAACCTACTTCTCTATACTTATACTGTTATAGTCTGTCTGTCTTCTCTCCATCTCTGTCCAGTCTTCACAAAACCTACTTCTCTATACTTATACTGTTATAGTCTGTCTGTCTTCTCTCCATCTCTGTCCAGTCTTCACAAAACCTACTTCTCTATACTTATAGTCTGTCTGTCTTCTCTCCATCTCTGTCCAGTCTTCACAAAACCTACTTCTCTATACTTATAGTCTGTCTGTCTTCTCTCCATCTCTGTCCAGTCTTCACAAAACCTACTTCTCTATACTTACAGTCTGTTTGTCTTCTCTCTATCTCTGTCCAGTCTTCACAAAACCTACTTCTCTATACTTTAGTCTGTTTGTCTTCTCTCCATCTCTGTCCAGTCTTCACAAAACCTATTTCTCTATACTTACAGTCTGTCTGTCTTCTCTCCATCTCTGTCCAGTCTTCACAAAACCTACTTCTCTATACTTTAGTCTGTTTGTCTTCTCTCCATCTCTGTCCAGTCTTCACAAAACCTATTTCTCTATACTTACAGTCTGTCTGTCTTCTCTCCATCTCTGTCCAGTCTTCACAAAACCTTCTTCTCTGTATTAACAGTCTATTCTTCTTCT
>JADBJO010004707.1:180000-187500 GCA_016801955.1 Conus betulinus
GTGATCAGCTATATTGACTGATGGACTCATACGCTGACACTACACAAATTAAAGTGACAAAACGTTCACATGCTTATATGCAATCACAAGTATGCTGTTACACAAACACGAATACATATGATAAGTAGGTAACCAACTGTTACAGCCAACAGATAAGGACAATGATTGCGCATGTCACACATATTTTCAAGTGATAAACACACGTAAGTCATGAAGACAAACATAAATATACACACACACACACATATATATATATATATATATATATATATATATATATATATATATGTGTGTGTGTGTGTGTGTGTGTGTGTGTGTGTGTGTGTGTGTGTGTGTGTGTGTACATATATATTAGCTCCCTTGTTCGTTCGATTTCTGTCTCCCCCTCTCCCTCTCTTGCCATCCATGTACAGTTGAGATTGGATAAGTCAATACTGTGAATAAGTCGACACTGAGTAAGTCAACATTCAGTTCAGTCGTCGTCATTTTCATTTCCTGGCCAAAGTCCTTATCTGTATGACAGAATTTTAACTGGATAAGTCAACGTTGAATGAGTCAATACTTGCATAAGTTGACTTTATTTTTCGCTGTTCACATCCAGATAAGTTCACATCCACATGAAGCCAATACACATTAACGGGACACTCAAGTTAGAAGATCAGCAAGTTTTGAAGACCTGGGTTAGAAAATAACAATGGAAGACCACATATAGAACTGAAACATCGTCTTTCACTTCACAGCTTGTCAATCGTTTGTCAATCAGATCGTTTATTGTTTTGTTTTGCATCTTTCTTTGGGTTTCATTCATTCACTCATTCTTTCTTTCCTTCCTCCTTTCCTTTCTTTATTCTTTTACTTTTTTCATGCCTTTGGAAATGGGAAAATACAGGCTAATTGGCAATTGAGGACAAAACAGTTTATTACACAGTTACAGGAAAAGATATTACTTTCTTTGCGCCCATGATCTGCAAATCATGATGAACGGCCATTCTGGTGTGTTTAGCTCCCCTTCTTAGAACACTCCCAGTAAGTTGACATTCATGTCAGTGTACATGTCACTTCTTCTCTTCAGATTATTATTGAGTACGCTTATATATACCACCTATCCTGTAACAGAAACCGAGTTGAAGTACTTCACAATCCACACTCTTATTTACGCAAAGGCTGCCAACCTGCATACAGGTAACTGAAGAGTTGCCTGCTGGCGCTACTCATTCATTTCATGTGTCATTCAGCAGAATATCAGTCAGTCAGTTCTTCATTCAATTTTTCATGGAGGATGGATACAATGTGCGTACCTTTCACCCATACCTACCACCAAAGTGGCCACCTCTTCTGAAAGCTGGTGACAGGATTTTACGTGTGCACAAGAAAATTATGCGACTGTTCACACATGGAATGTTTTAAGTCACATTCGGAGGCCTTTTCAGGAACTGGGGTCAGAACTAAAGTAAACTCTGATGGAAAAATCATCCTGTACTGAAACAGCCTGAAAAACTTTGAAGCTGCCATCACAGGATCACCAGAATTACAAAAGTCTGGCACTTTAGCCACTGAGCTATTCTGGCCACACGCTGGGATAACATGACACCATCTATAAGGAATAGGAAGAGAGAATGTTACAGAAAAACTTTCTCTGCTTTGATGCACTGAGACTTCGTCCTTTTCTAGTTTATCAAACTAGCAATATCTTTAGATCTGGATCAACACTCAAATGAGGATGGATCTCAGCTCAGCAGTAAAAAAAACTTTTTTAAGTTTCACCTACTTTGTCTTCAAAGTTGTCTTTTTCTTCGCTGTTTCTTCCTTTCATTTCCCTTCCTTTTTTGTACTCCCAGTTCTTATAGAACAGGGAGAACTTTACAATGGGAATGAAGAAATGCTGTCTGTCTGTGTGTCTGTCTGTCTGTGTGTCTGTCTGTGTGTGTGTCTGTGTGTCTGTCTGTGATCAAAATGTGATCCCTAGCTCCAGACAAAATTTCTGGGCCGATCTTTCTGAAAATTTGTATGTATATTCATTATACTTTATAGGTCAAAGATGATACCCTATATTTTCTTTTACCAGAATAGCCATTACTAACGGCTATAACTGCCCAAAGCGGTTTTTCTTCTTTATGGAATCTCAGAAAGTATTTGTATTCAAGATAAACTGGGGAGTATGAATATGCTTTGCATCTTGTTTATGTCATTACCATGGTACCACTAGAGACTATTTTTACTCAGATTTCTGAAAAAGTGTCTGTTTAAGACACCAAAGTCAGTGTTTCTAAAATGACATTGAGTCTATAAAGACATTAAGGTTCCAAGGAATTAAATATTTTCAATATGCTGGGGGGGGGGGGGGGGGGGGGGGGGGGGGGGGAGATAGAATATAGGCAAGGGAAGAGAAAGGCTCTTTGAGGGAGGGAGGGAGAGAATATGAATGGGCAAGGGAAAAGAGAAGCCTTTTGGAGAGAAAGAGAGGGGGGAGGAGGGAAAAGGGGGGGGGGGGGGGGAGACAGACAGACAGACAGACAGACAGACAGAGGGAGAGACAGAGACGAGAGAGAAGTATGTGTGCGTGTGTGTGTGTGTGTGGTGTGTGTGTGTGTGTGTGTGTGTGTGTGTGTGTGTGTGTGTGTGTGTGTTTAGGTGAGCATGAAATTATGTGTGCATGTGAAAAAACAAGGACTTTTAATATGAAATTCAAGATCTGCTGAAAATAATACTTTATACATCCATCTATAGCTTCATACAGTCACTTCAGCTGCATAAAATTTCTAATAGATGAAAGGAAAACACAAAATTAACTTCAACTGTTTCATAGATAGATAGACAGACAGATAGGCATACACACACACACACACACACACACACACACACACACACACACACACACACACACACACATTTTTCCCCTGAACAATTTTGCCTGCGCATGCGTGTAAGTACACATGTGTGCATGCATGTGTGCGTACATCCATGGGTGTGTGTGCATGAGTGTGAGTGCATGTTTTTTTTGTTGTTGTTGTATTTATTGTTGGTGTTGGTGGTGGTGGTGGTGGTGGTGGTGTGGGTGTGTGTGTGTGTGTGTGTGTGTGTGTGTAAGGTGTGCGCGCGTGTGTATGTGTGTGTATGTGTGTGTGTGTGTAAGTGTGGTGCGCGTGTGTTTGTGTATGTGTGAACAAGCACATGAGTGGTGTGTGTGTGTGTGTGTGTGTGTGTGTGTGTGTGTGTGTGTGTGTGTGCATGTGTGTGTGTGTAGTATAATGTGTATGTATGAGTACCCACTCAAGACAGAAATACAGAGAGAGAGAGAGAGAGAGAGAGAGAGAGAGAGAGAGAGAGAGAGAGACAGTGCCAGTAGACAGATGGGCAGGCAGACAGTTGGGGGGGGGGGGGGGGGGAGGGGGGGGAGAGAAGTCTGTGCATGTGTTTTTGAGAGTGTGTAAGCAAGACCTGATTTAATTATCAATGTGTTTGCAATGACAAGTGGCCATAGTCAACCAAAGTAATTCATATCAACTGTCATGACAGCTGCTGATAAATCTTTAATTTCAGTTCATCTTGTCCAAAAGACCCAGTAACTAAGAGTAAAAAAATAGGACAAGTATGGTCTAGTGATAAAAAGATCAAACCAGCCACAGTTTCAACTTGTCATCTGTAACTATGATTTCCCATATATATGTTTGTGCATGCATATGTGTGTGCTTGTGCATGTGTGTGTGTGTGTGTGTGTGTGTGTGTGTGTGTGTGTGTGTGTGTGTGTGTGTGTGTGAGAGAGAGAGAGAGAGAGAGAGAGAGAGAGTATGAAAGAGAGACAGACAGACAGAAAAAGCGGGGGACTACGTGTGTGCAACAAAGAGTGTGTGTGCGTGCATATGTTCTCTGGTCTCTGGTCAGCAACATGACCAGTTTTCAGCATTCCAGAGGAAAGATTTCATTCAAGAACCAGTGTCAAACTATACCATGAAGAACACAATGACACACACACTGCTGCATGAGTCCGTGTCCTATCAATTGTAATATGACGCTTTTACTGGCAAGGGGGCGAAAATAAAAACAAAAGAAAAAAAAGGAAAAAAAAAATCCACGCTGCTACTGTGCCATATTAATTCATGATCAGGAGCTTGAAAGTATTCCGCACAGTGACTGTCCCCTGCTTTCCTGTGACCACGCCAGACACCTGTTCCTGCATGCCAATTCAGTCAGTCAATACCTCATTTCTATGCACTGGCATGCTGCGGGGAGAGCGGGGGAGAAGTGGAAGGAAGACCCTTCCTTATGCAGGCATGGGACCTACTACTACTACTGACTGTCTCTGCCCATGTGTGTAGCCTGCCCCACCGCTTTGCAAAGCTTCAGTTCTGCTTTGTGCAGGGCCCTTCATGTCTCCATCAGGTTTTCAATATGTTGTGTCATGTTAGACACTTGTTTTGAATTTGTGAGGGTTTTCAAAAACAGGTGTGTCAGTGTCTTCCTGGAGACATCTCTTCACCATACATATTTTGTATACTTTGTGTATAATTATAGTCCACAAAGGCCGTGTAATAAGAGAAGTGGATCTTCTCAACAGTTTGAGTTCATGTGGGGCAAATGAATTCTAGGTTTTACGAAAATTCAACTACAAACCTACCTTATATATACACAAATCTTTGTTCTCACATCTTGCATTGTAGTGAACCTTATTTCTGTTTCTCATTAGCTAGTTCAAAATGCATGAGTTTATGTGTATGTACCTGTGCATGTGTGTGCATGAGTGAGTGAGTGAGTGAGTGTGTGTGTGTGTGTGTGTGTGTGTGTGTGTGTGTGTGTGTGTGTGTGTGTGTGTGTGTGTGTGTGCATGAGTGAGTGAGTGAGTGAGTGAGTGAGTGTGTGTGTGTGTGTGTGTGTGTGTGTGGGTGTGTGTGTGTGTGTGTGTGTGTGTGTGTGTGTGTGTGTGTGTGTGTGTGTGTGTGTGTGTGTGTGTGTGTGCGGTGCGCATGTATGGGAGTATCAGTGTGAGCTTGTTGGAAAGAAAGTTTCCATTTCATCAAGGTATCACTGCTTGCGGACTAGTGCATTTACACTACACCATTTCCATTAAGTTTTGAGATCAAACTACGCATGATTTATAGCTAATGGATAAATGAGTTAATGACCAAGATGAGAGAACTTAAGAAGAGCATGTCATGGCTACAGCTTAGCAGATATCTGACCTGTGCATTAGCCCAGTGCACTGGCATTTGAGAGAAAAGAGAACCAGACAGGAATTTGTCTTCAGTGAATAAATTTCTCCACTTTCAACAAGTTCAACTGGAAAGGTGTGTGTGTGTGTGTGTGTGTGTGTGTGTGTGTGTGTGTGTGTGTGGTGTGTTTGTGTGTGTGTGTGGTGTACATTTGTTTTCAAGTTTGTGTATATATGAATGTGTGTGTGTGTGTGGTGTGTGTGTGTGTGTGTGTGTGTGTGTGTGTGTGTGTGTGTGTGTGTGTGTGCATGCGTGCGTATGACTGTGAAGGACATACAGACCGACAAAGAGAGAACTCTCTGGTAAACCATTTTCAAGAGTATGTGTGTGTGTGTGTGTGTGTGTGTGTGTGTGTGTGTGTGTGTGTGTGTGTGTGTGTGTGTGTGTGTGTGTGTGTGTGTGTGTGTGTGTGTGTGTGTGTGTGTGTGTGTGTGGTGTGTGTGTGTGCGTGCGCGTGCATGCATGCGTGCACACGCGTGTGATTTGTTCTGCTTTTGCTTCACCCTCAAAGTGTGGGGCAGCTAAATCTTGAGCTCATTAGAATAATGAAAGCACTGATAAGCCAGTATTTGGCACTTGGTATTAAGTTTCAGGATTTCATGTAAGCACATTTCACATCATTTGCAACACACTACACTCCAGTGTGTGTTGCTGTGTGTGTGTGAGTGTGTGTGTGTGTGTGTGTGTGTGTGTGTGTGTGTGTGTGTGTGTGTGTGTGTGTGTGCATACGTGCATGCGTGCATGCGTCCATGCGTGCATGCGTGCGTACGTGCGTGCTTGCATGTGTGTACATGTCTGTGCGTAAGAATGTTATGTATACAAAAAAGTAGAGGGGGAAAACAGGTGCAGTAAAATAATTGGTCTGTCATTAATGGTATGATCTAGTAAATTTCTTTTAATAAAAACTGGAAAGTGGCAGGGGAATGGGGCTGACAGTGGGACTGAAGGGGGCATAAGACTGAACAGACTCAAAGAGAGACATCAAATTGTGTACCGACAAAAAGCCTATTTGTCTGTGGCATTTTCGAATGGCCTTTTTCTTTTGCATAACTTATGCTTGTGTTTGGCATTCTGTTATTCTGGTGGCATGAGATCAATACTGCACTGGACAATTGTGTGTGTGTGTGTGTGTGTGTGTGTGTGTGTGTGTGTGTGTGTGTGTGTGTGTGTGCGCGCGCGCGCATGTATGAAAAAATATAAATTACAATTTTTAAAAAAAAATCAAGCGTGATAAATTTGTTGAACAATTTCAATTTGCAGTCAGTTAACTTGTTAATTATTTGACTTCAAACGGTTTTAACTTATCAACTGACAAATCGGTTTTTATTATATTTACAAAGAAAAATATCGATGTTTTACTATAAATTATTTTTGGTTTTTACTATAAATTATTTTGGTGTAAAATCATCTTGTGGAAAAGGCAAGAAAGAAAAATTGTGTTACTGAAAGTCTTAACTGGAATCCCCCATGCTACCTTAGAGACACTTTGTTCGATTGTAAGTAATGGTCAGAAGTGTTTTTTTACTGCACCAAACACAAATTTACATAAATTAACTAGTATTGATTCCTTAGCAACTCCTTTAGGGCTTCCAAGGTGGGCATCAATTGATATGACTTACAGAGTGGCAGGCGTTTTACTGTTAAATGAACATAGGATGCTCTGTGCTTGTAGCTACTCAGCACAAGCAAGAACAGTCCCTGACTCAGTTACTTCTGAACTTGATGAAAGCACTTACGTTTCTAGGGAGATACGGAATAAAGCAGCATATATTTCATTATCTGATTATGTGTCTCCTCTTTTACATGCATGCGACTTTTCTCTTGACAACATTGTTAAAATGACCAAATACTCTTTCCCCCTTTGGTTGATGTAGAAAGCAGATACTTTCTACTCCTATGGTAATATTACTAAAAATGAGAATCCACTTTTGCTTGCTTCTCTTGTTAAAGAATTGATTTATACTGAATATGAATCTTATCTGCATATTTTCACTGATGGTTCAGTTTCGAGTGTTTCTGAGGTTGGTGCTGCTTTCATGATACCTTCCCTTAACATTGCAAAAAGATTTCATATTACCAAAGGTTGTCCTGTTCTCTCACTGCTGAGTTATTTGCTGTCATGAAAGCTATTAATCTCATTCTTGATATGCAAGTTTTTACCAGAAAGAATACTGCTTTTGTGAGATTCCAAGTCTGCTTAAAACGGCTTTACACCTTCAAAATACATCAAGTCGTCCTGATCTCATCAGCTAATTTTTTTTTTCAATTCACCAGTTAATAATGCAAGGTTCTA
>JADBJO010004708.1:0-17500 GCA_016801955.1 Conus betulinus
GGGGGGGCCCAAGTGGTCATCGTCTGAAAACACGTCTTGAAGGTTCAAACTTGTGTCTTTGACTATACAGCGAAACACAATTATTGGCCCAGAAAGGGCACTGCACGAACATCCAAAATACACCACCCATATAGGCCACAGAGTACATCCATCCGAAAATATCAACTGTTTAGGTGTGCTCTTTGACCAGTCAACA
Source organism: Conus betulinus (assembly GCA_016801955.1). Lineage (NCBI taxonomy): Eukaryota > Metazoa > Mollusca > Gastropoda > Neogastropoda > Conidae > Conus > Conus betulinus. Next base: position 197 of record JADBJO010004708.1, read on the forward strand.
AAACAAAAAAGCATTCGGTTGACAAAAAACAGCACACAAACAAATAAGTCATGCAGAAACCCAGAGAATTATTCCAAGAGTTTTATCCGAAGCTACACTCTACAACACATCTATTACTAACACTGATACTGAGAAACAGTTGCAGTCTAATTTTACGGCATTAAAATGATCATGATGCATACCAGAAGTTCTGGCCATATTTTCTTTCTCCAGTCTTCTGCAGAAACAGGCCTGTTGTAGGGACGTATTTTGAATATGATAAAGAGAAGTTCTCCATATATTTTTTCCTTTGATGTTAAAACCAACACTCACCTCTCAAGGAAGCAACAATATACCAGAACAATAATTACTAAAAATTTTCAAATGTGAGTTTTTGAACCCCCAAAGTCTCCACTGATTTACAAATATTTACAAAAGAATTTGCGTTTATTTCAATTTTCAATACACAGCCCAAAAAAAATATTACAGTCTTATTTACCAAAAATCTACAAAATGTGCACGTTATAGTTTTTTTTCGTTTTTTTCTTTTACCCAGGGGACATTAAATTCCAAAGGCACAGAAAAAACACTAGAAGTTTATATTAACCAATTACACTGACTAAACCTTAGTGAGGAAAAAGAGGCAAGAGGCTAAGGTGGTAGGGACAGTTGACAGATTCATGACACTCCCAAGGGACATTTCCAAAGGAACAGAGCAGAAGAGGCGACTGAGCAGACGAGGAAAAAAGACATGACAGGCCACATTGCGAAAGGGATAGTTTGAAGAGCTTGCTAAAAACCCTAGGGGATTTCCTATGACAGACTGCACTGAGCTGGGAGAAAAAAAACACAAGAAGAAATTGTCACTCTGTCCAGAACGCTAATACCAATCCTCAGCTGCAGTGCGCTGTCTCAAGGGGACTCAGAGAGCGCGAGTTCCGCCTGATCAGAAGTTCCTCCCCCCCTCCTCAATCCCTTCCGTCGACTGTATTATGAGTTCCACGGCTCACATCGTCAAAACCCACACCCCACCTAATTCCCCCAACAATCTTTTCAATCCCGTGCCCCCCAGTATTGTAAACATCGTCGCTAATGCGCTTCATCATTCTACACTCCAGACCTCCCTCCCTCACGCTTTTCGCCCCCAAGGCTTCTTTTAGTCAGATTAATTTGCGATTGGCTGGCAGAAGCTTCAAAACTCGACACTTGCGAATCAAACACCACCTCATGGCATCCACGGCATTTGTGCAGCAGGCCCAAAAACCAGCACGCGCCTCAACCTTCACATACCCTCAACATTTTCTATGGCAAGATTTCTCGACATCTCGGACTGGACATGGTGATCATTTAAAAAAAGGCGTGAATCAGTAAAGCGAAAGTCTCATGTCATGTCCCCCATCGCCACCACCGAGATCCCGGTGAGAATGGCCATCCCCCCCCCCCCACCCCCAGCACAACGCACCGTAAGCAACTGACGCGCCACACAGTTTCCCCTGTGCGGGTCTAGCCTAGGTGTCAGTGGACTCACTAAGATTCCCACACACACAACAGCCGATGACACTCAGGAACTGTACGCTACTCCCCCAAGGATGATATCCCCATCATATATATATAATCACTATTAAAGAGCCCCCCCCCCCCCCCCCCGACGAGAGAGATCGTCAACCCGCCCTAAAGCGAAACTCACACACATCTTACATAAATAAGATTATACTGACTCTGTATCTATTCATCTATTATTTAAAACAGAAAAGAAGAACAATAATAACCCAGACCGAAAATTGTGCTGCCGACCTCGTCGAGTTCTGCTGACCCCCCACTAAAAACAGCTTGGCTGCCCAAAAGAGGTTGACTGTCAGAACTTCTGCGTCCCTTGCCACGGCAACGTTCAAGGCCCGGTCTACTTGTACAGCTGTCTGCTTGTCTGAACATAACACACATGGACAAATCGTTTAAGAATGACGACAACACTCTTTTTCAGCATTAAAAACACACTTCCTAAAACAGTACTTTCAGCACACTTCTATACAGCGGGTCACTGCCTTCTATCCATCTCACTTTTTCCAATCTCTTCCTTCCCTTCTCTCTCCTCTCTTTCTCTTCTCAATGCTTCATTCACATACTACCTCTCCCATCATCGCACTCTCATCTTGAGCAATTGTAACAAGGACCGAAACTTGTGCTGAAATGTTGATTTATTAAAAGTACAGCAGGGTATTTTTCATAAACTTTCATCAAAGAAGAGAAAATCATTTTAGATCGTATCATATGAACTACAACTGAAACCAAATGCCAAGTGTCATTTATATCACTAGGAATAGGTTATTTTCAGAAGTTTACTATCCATATTTCTTCTACAATTGAGTCCAATTGTCTCTAATCTCTAGGTTGCATCTTTTTTTTCTAACCGCTTTTTGTGATTGCAGGAGTATGCAGACATCATTCTTCAAAAATTATGTGGCTGATTTTCAGTCGCTCAATTTCTGTGCCTGTTATCTAAGCCGCACCCCAACGAACCAGCCGCAAGAACCGACCACTGAGATGGCTAACAGACCTATACACTGTTGAAGTACCTACGCTTTCCCCCATCCCTCTCACATTATGTACAAGAACACACTTAAACCAATAAACAGAAAAAAGGTTTACTTTTTTCCAACTTCAGCGAATAAAAATGCAGGTTAGGGAAACTACTGATCACGCCCGTGTGTTAGAAATATATCATAACCGACAATTTTAAGATGTGCTTCAAAATCTGAAATTGATAGAGAGAAAAAAACAGCAGTTGTGTGTATCGTAACATTGTCTGTAACTGTTTATGGCTCAATCGGCCATTATTATGGAACTTCAAGCCTTCAATAATGAAGCTCCTCTCTCAACACACCACCACCATCCAGGTTGTCCCTTTTCCACCATACCCAGCGTTCGGACAGAGCGGATACCCCCCTGCTTCTCGCCCAGGAAGTAAGCAGAGCACAGGCTTCATCTTCCCCTCCCGACAGAAGGCCAATTCCTGACTGTATTCGCTGCCAGGCAGGTACAGGGGACAACTGTGCCCCTACACACGTCCCGTTGTGTAAACTCCTGCCCAACTCTTGCACATCTTCCACGGGGCTGTGAGCACTGACACATCCACACTGTCTGATAAGTACACATATCTATGCACGCAAAAATGCGTGTACGAACATTTGGACAGCAAAAGTTGATGTAGAGGATACAAATACAGGCCAGGACCAGTGGACATTCTTGCACAACTGATATTTGGCGCACAAAATTTGCCACAATCGAAAGTTAAGTATTATTAAACTGACACCTCAGTGAGAGTACATAACTGAGACAGCACCATTCCCTAAGCAGGGACAAGATAGAGGTTGGGAGACCCCCCATTTGGAAGGCCACCTTACCTTGGAGAAAACGACAAAGACAAAGTTTACCATTGTTCCTCAGCATCATGCACACAAATATGTCACTTCAACTAGTTCAAGGGTTTCTCCAGTGCTAAGTAAACTCAAAACGTGTGTGGTGTGTGTGTGTGTGTGTGTGGTGTTGTTGTGTGTGTGTGTGTGTGTGTGTGTGGTGGTGTGTGTGTCCTCCTTAATATTTGTTTACCCCAAAGAAATTCACTGTTCATGCCTACACGACACACAAGAGACATACAATTCACTGATCCAGGACAGCTTCCCAGGGTTCTTCTCTAGTTTAGCCAATGGCAGAAAGTATATCTTATCGCAAAAGTGAACAATTCCAACATCTTTCAACTTGATTCTAAAAAATGTTTTAGCTACGGTGACTTTACCTTCGTTAACTAAGTTAATAGTCATGCTCATCTGGATTTCACAGGTAAGTCACCAAAAATGCACCATCCTCTTTTAATCACCTTTTAACTACGAACACAGTCTAGGCACCCAGTAAACTCACGTTTTCTATGGAGTTAAGATCTGTGATGATCTTGAAAAAAAAAAGCTACGGTTCTCTTTGACTTGCCTTAGAATGGAAGGAGACAAAGCCAGATGCTTCCTTTGCTGCAACATGTTTGATTTCAGCAAATTGAAAGAGATAAAAAAATGTAAAAGAATCCATCAATGATTCATTTTTCATGGTATTCTGATGATTCCTTTTTTTCTCTTCCAGGCATGAGTCTGGGCCACACTCGTCGCATTATAGATGACATCCTATATTTGGCAGAAAAGTACAAATTTTATGAGAGGCGGTCTTTGCACTGGCTCTTATGATTTTAATACATTTCAAAGAGTGAAAGATATTTTTAAAAACATACAAATTTAAACTTGGATTTATAAGCTTTGATCAAACAAAGTCAATGTTAAAAAACAAACACAAAAAAATGTGTTATGTGTTAGTATCAGAAGATGTTTAAACTATACTGACAATCATGTTTTTATCTGTCAATTTGTCATTACTTGGAAGAAGTCCTTTGTTATGTGATAGTACTTAATACTGATGGTTTCTATGTGTGTTGTATCTTAGTAAAGACAGCAACAGTTATATTTGACAAAAAAAATCTTATGTATTCAGTCAAACTAACGCGATGTAAGTCGGTATAATCTTTTAAACCACAGAGCTGTGGTTAGCAGGGGTTTTTGTGTGCGGCCAGGCAGTGCTGAGAGGTCTTGGGTTTGATCCCATTATGGTTTTTACGTCTTGAGTGACGCATATTTGGGGTTTCAGACCGCTTCAGTTACGTGGCCCAATTCTTTGGTTTCTCAATCCAGCAGAATACCAGTGTATGTCTAAAAAAAGTCACTTTACACCCTCCACACCTAAAACACACAGGCAGATGGGAACCAGACGCGATTAGTTTATTCTACCCCTTCACCGGCCAGGCCAATGGATGGAATTCTCTAAGATACTGCTGCTACGCCAATTTTTCCAGCAAAACAACAGTTTGTAAACCGTTGTATTTTCTCTCCGGCCCAGTTCTGACCACTGGGGACTTATCCCATCATTATGAAAGGAAAGGCTTGACCCTAAGTCCTTGCCAACCCCAAGTATCTCATTTGGCCCAGATATAACTCCACATTACAAGTAATAACCATTCTGCAACATCCTCCTCCCCATTCAATCATAAAAGAAACACTAAATTTGTCTATTTTATAAGTCTGCTCTCACAAGCTCCATCAATCTCAAATCGCATTCCCCTCCACTGTTCGGCACCTAGGTGTCAGGCCTCGCGGAGTGGCCATCTGTCAACAGGCATGCTGCATGCATGCTAGGCTCATCTAGCATGACAATGCAACGATGCTTTTCGTCAGTCATATGACTTAATAAGTCGCTGGAGTCCCCTGTCGGTTCTGAATGTAGAACAGGGCCACCGAACTCTGTGTTGGACTAGTGAACTAAACATGAATAGCGTCCGGCAGTACAAACAGCTGTATGTCTCATGAAGTGGGTTGACCAGCCAGTCGCAGGTCCCACAGTGCGTATGTTCTAGGGGGGAATATGCATCGGGTGTAGACTGGCAGGCCAGATCCGAACCCTGCTAGCGGCAGTCCAGGGTAATAATACCAGTGAGGTAGCAATCACACTAGAAATGGGGGTTCCCAACATACGAAAACTAAAAAAACTAAATAGCTGCGACCGAACTGTCCCAGGTGTCCGAATGATGTCAGTGAAGTATACACAGAAACATAAGATCTAGGCCGGAAAAATAACGCCGTCCGTCGGTGAATATGGTCAGACCACAGTTATGAACCTTGAGATGAATCCAATTACTAATATGGCACCCCCGTTTAGTGAAACTGGTGTTAAAGAACATAACATTATCAGCACCACGTCCAATTCCTTAAACTCGCCTTCACTTATAAAGTTATGTAAAGATACACATAAATTGCGTCAAACCCACCGCAGCATTGAAAGTCTTCCATTAAGTTAGTCACACAGATGGCTTTAGATACCTCAGAACCCCGTCAGAAGTTAACTTCGTCCGAGCTTTAACACCAGCGGCAAACGAGATCAGTATGCAATAAAGTAGCGCCACGCCATGGCTATCTTTAAGTCACCACCACGTTCCACCTTCCCCGCCCCACAAACAGGGCATCAGAGAACACTTTTACCGAGATTGAAAAACACTTCAACAACTGCAGCCCTAATAAATCAGCCCTTAATTACACGCTGATTCCCAAGGATATTTTAGTTCATTAGGCCAAAACCCAACGACCGAACACTCTCCAGGCATTTTATCAAAACTTAGGCTTAATTAGCTCACTCCAGTGCTGCCTGGCAGCCCTGAGTTGGACTACCTTCCCAACACCACTGATCATGGAGATGAAAGTGTGCACTACATCAGATCAAACTCTGGATCATCACACACTCCCTATCGCATTTATCAGAAATCTAACAATCACTTATTTGAACATGACTGGCACTTGATGCCAAATTTTCTCACACAGCATGGAGGCCTTCACACACTACACACTCTGCCACTTCACATTTTAATTTCAGATGCCACCAAACACTATTAACATCCATTCGCGCGCTGTTCAAATTTTCTCATACTGAAGTCACACACCCGACACAACTCAGCGACAGCTACCTCTACGAATCAGCAACACACCACACACACACAACCCCACTACAGCGACCACTCTACACCACATCACACACAGCCCACCCACACCACAATAGTGACAACACTACATCACAGCAAATCACTACACAAACAGAGTGACACACACACACACACACACCCACTAGTTGACGATCAGCTAAACAACAACACAGACACACACACACACATCGCACACACACACCAAACATCACACACAGTGAACACACACACGACACTCACTATTGTCTTGCTTCACAACCATTGTGAATCACTGCATGTTTACAAAGATATATTAACTATAGCATGCAGGATCCTCAGTACATCATTCCGGCATCCTACTGTCGCATTTCCCCATCTCCACCAGGGGCTCGATACCGTCCCTTACCGCCCGCCCCCCCCCCCCCTCCCCTGCACTTCTCATGCTCCCGATGTCCAACACAACACACGCCCTCCTGTTTGGTTTTAGTGGCGATAACCCTCACTGGGCGGAGAGAGAAAGAGATGGCCCGGAGGGCAGTGAGACAAGTATTTGTGGATGTGGTATTGGGGAAGAAAGAGAAAGGAAAAAAAAAAAGTAAGTCAACACCACCTAAACTAGATATCTACAGTTACAACTCAGTGTTGTGCCTTGGAAGAGAGACAGATACTGCGGCCCAGGTGGTTAGGGGGCTCAGTGGGAGTAATGTGGCACCTCGCAGGCAGTTTATACAGGTCCTGTGTTCAATCCTCTCTAGTCCTCGATCTAACCCATTATTGGCAAACAGCAATCATCCCCGACTGGCCTGTCCGACCATAGCAACTCTCCTCACGACACAGACCCAACAGATACAGTCGGTATGGCTCATAGGACTGAGACATTACCTAATTATGATAATTATAGCGAACTAGCAGTTGTTTGCGATATGATTCTCTCATCAATTGGCAAACAGCATAAATTTCGGCAACTTTAAACACGAAGTCTGACACGTCCCCGTGAGAGGTGATCGAGTTTCACATAGGAGTTCAGGGGATCGACTTAATAACTGTGCCTCGCGTCTTCTTGCCCCCTCTCTGTTGGCTTTGGGCCTGGTGTTTTGGCTCTTGGGCTCAACACACCTGGCACCAGGCAACCGCTTTTCTGCTCGTAATCTGACAGTAACCGCCATGGACATCTTACACACTGCTACCATTCCCACGACCTCATTCAACCGGTCATCAGGATAAAACACCATCTCTGCTCGGGCACTGTTTCTGTTATCATCCATTTCATTTTCAGTAATTCTGTCCCTAAATCATGGCGGATTAAATGTAATTAATATAGTTTTACATTAAAGTGGTTAAATTATCAACGACCTATGCAGCTGTCTTTCAACACGATAGAAAATGAGGATCTTGAAGGGAAAGACATATCTGCTGTTCTATTCTGCTCTGAACAAACACACTAGCAACAAATGACATATACAATCCCAAAAAAAAAAACAAGTAAAGACTTACAATTGTTGAAACACTTTGTAGGGATGGGTTTAAGGAGTGTGTGGGTGGGTGGGAGAGTGAGGGCGAACCCGGGGTGGCTGTATCGTAGAGGGGGAGGATTAGCGCTGTGATTAATGTGACCTGTAAGCCAGATGTCTGGTTACTATCAAGTCCCCTGGTCTATCCTAAGCGTGCTCCTAACAACATTCGCTTTCACTAAAACGCTATGTCCGCATTAGTTCATTCAGGTGTCGAACTCATCTGTTGCCCAGTGCATATCCCTTATGCTCATGGGTGCAATCGTCATGAAGGTTTTCACGCAGTTCATATTCGCTCGTGGCAAGATTGTTTGCCTTCTGGATCTGTGATAACATCCTTCCGCACTATAATTTCATGATCACCACTTACACTGCAATCCCCCTCCATTGCGTATAGTGGTGGTTTCATCATGTCTTGTCTCACTTTATAATAAACATAGAGACCAGACTGCCCATCTGTCAGTGACCGCAAGCACCGCTACGTTAATGCAGAAGCTTGCACGCTCATTTCCTGGTTATTGCCCTGTCATGTTAATTTCGGTCATCGCTTCGTAGCTCTGCGACTGTTGAAAGTTGACGATGACTAGCACAATGGATATGTTATCATATTTATTCATCAAAGTATTCATAATCTTTGGTATTATCCTGGCAAATGTTTTTGTTTTGTGTGATGTCGTGTACTTTTCAATCGAGGTTATGAAATTCAAATGCCAATAACTTTCTGGGCATTATTTTGCTCCGCTCACCAATCAATAGTCAAATCCGTTAGGCGTCTTCTCACTGATTGTTTTGACATACTCCACAGGGCATGCTCTATATATCAAATCTGCTGGTATATTGTACCCTCGGGACTGTGAAGACTATCCTCTGCATGAACCTGATTAATTGCGAAGCTTCATGCCACTGAGATTTGTGCGATTTGTGAAATGTATAACATTAAAAGTTGGTTAATATTCTTTTTTAGTTCCACTTAGAATTCTGACCGTTGACTCTTCTTCCCACCAGTCATCACACCAACACAGTAACTGGTCGAGTCTGGCGAGTGGTGTGGTCCCCCGCCTCGTGCCCTCCCCCCCCCCACCCCTCCCCTTGTGTGTGTGTGTGTGTGTGTGTGGTGTGTGTGTGTGGGTGACTGTGTGTATTCATTATGGTCGATCGACTTTATCAGTATTTTTATGATTGACTACTGTCAGGAGCTTTAGAAAATTTTCGCAGATATCTTCTACATTAGTTCGTGGCGGATGCTCTGTGACGCATCACCAACAAATGCTTTTTTGTGCCTCGGGCCTAATATCTACCACATTCAGATAATTCAGCATCCCTTCCCCTTGGTACCAGGTGTGACACAAGTTACAACATTATCAGACTATTGTGAAATGACACCCGTTAACAACTGGTAGTGGCAATTACAAGTCAGGGGTCCCCATACGCAAATCACACCACAATGGAAATGGCATGCTGCTCACATGTAGGCTTACTGTGTCTGAGACCCTGACGTAGCCCTGAGAAAAACAGATTGGTCAACTTCCATGCTAAGCGTGCATAGAACTAACTGCCTAGGCTGGGCTTTATAATATCTTATGGAAGGACTTTTTCTTTGCAATCTGTGACTGTGACGAATGCGCACTCTGGGCTTATGGTACCCATTCTTTAAAAAAATTGCGGACCCTTAGGGGCACGGTTTGGGGTTGTCGTGTGTGTGTGTGTGTGTGTGTGCCCCCCCCCCCCCCCCCTTTGGTGTGCGGTAGCTGGTCTGTGCACCCCCGCGCCCCGTGTGCGCGTGCTGTGTCGCTCTGCCGCGCGCGTGGCGTGTGTGTGTGTGTGAGTGACGATGCCCAGAGAAGAACAAGTGGACAGGGTGGGGTGGCTCCCGAGTATGGCTGTGAGGGTTCTGTGGACTCGCGGCCCCTGGGTTGTGAGGAGGTGAAAGGTGAAGGTGTGGAAACTTAAATTGAATGCACCTGGATAGAAGTCGTCAGATTGCGTTCTAGTTCGCGACAGTGCTATGTAAGTACACGCAATCGTCTACTCTCCCTTTTGCTGCTGACGCTATCAAAAAAAACTGTTTGGGCACCTGCCTGACAGGAAGAGAAAGGTGCAATCACCACTTATCGTCAACCGGTTAGTTGGGTCGACGAACAAACTGGGACCGGTGGTTATTTCACGAGCCCTATAAGCACTTTAGTTTTAATAAACAGACCATACTGGCCTGCCAAGTGAACCACACACCTCCGAAGATTGCGGCAGGGCGTGAATAGCGACCCATCTCGAAACTGCAAGGTAACTACACTCTTAATCTATAGGATTCCACATCTGTCTCATCGGACTTCCTTTAACCTTATCATGCACCCACTCTTTGGCACTCAGCCCGTTGGCAAAGGGTGTTGACACGGTTGCAGGGCACTGATTCGTGTTCACTTCCGTGGACGTCCACGCAATCCGATTACTAATTTTTTGGAATGCACGAAACTTCACTATTCTATCTCCATGACAAAGCTTCTTCTTGACGCATTGAATGTGGCCCCGATTGGTAGGTAATTCTATCCCTACTGACCGTTCCGGCTCCCCCCAAGTGCCGATCACAACTCTCGCGAAGACTGCAACATGGAGAAAGAGCGTAAACAAATGTGACGCGTCGCCGTACCAAATCCTCCAGATTTCTCAACAACTGGTTGGCCGCACATGGAATTCGCGACGGTCAGTGTGAAGACCACCCTCCCAAGTTTTGCGTACCCTGGTTAATATACCCCTCCCTCTAACCCATATTTTTTTTTTTTTTTCAAAAAACTTTAGCATTGGAAGTTTCCAGGGGCGTGGCTTCCACCGTCCGCATTGTACCTGACACTACATTCTTTCTTAAAAAAAAAAACCCCACAAACTGCCACACTTGTGATAATTTACGGCCCCGGAAACAACCACCAATACAAAGAATAAGCAGACAGAATTTAAGTTGCGTATCATTCACACATATAATCATGCTATTAAGGCATGATCGATTATTACAATAGTGACAGTCTGTGTCTTCTGCCCCAGGGCACCCCCCCCCCCCCCACCCCACCCCCCCCCATCCCCCCTCACGTGACATAGTACCTAACTCCCCCAAACAATGCATCCCCCAACAATACCGTAATGGCGCCCATCAGCCAGCGTATTATTTTGGTTTTAGAACCAGTTGCTTCAAGTTACCATTGAGGCTGTCCAACTCTTAAATTGCTTCAAATTAAATTGACATTGGGCGGTCCAACTAAGACCGCTGCCTGTGCTTGATTTGGCAGCTGAGGCTGCGCGCACATCTGCATGCCACATACACAAGTCCGTGAGCTGTGTGTTGGCATTGTAAGCCCCCTAGCAGTTGATTCTAACATTGCTACTTTGGTCCCCCTTTGTTACCATGTGCGCACGAAGACTGACATGCATTATATAGTGTCACTAAAATGAAGTTAGACAAGATCCCCTTACTAGGTCAGGTAGACAAGAATGTTGTAGTGATCCTAAACAGTATATCAACAGCCATCCATGTTGGTCAGCTACATCAATACAAGCCCTTACCAACATAGTCGTTTTCACCTATGAGGTGCAAACCTACCTTCTGATAGGTGCGACAGAGAGAGGAAGAGAGCTTGGAAGAGTAAAAAAAATCAGACATTTAAAACAACAATGATTTCAAGAAAGATTTAATCAAAGAGATAATTGTCGAAAATAACTGTTTTTCTTTGTTTTGTTTTGGCTAGGCGCTCTCTCTTGCATGTGGATTATGCTTGTAGTTTTATTCCTGTCTGTGTTTAATTATGTGTACAATTCAGGCTAGTATGAATTATTTGGCAGATCTGTTTTGGAAGTCTAGCCCAGAGAGGATTCATTATTACAGCACCCACCCATGTCAAATCACACGCCGGCAACTTTGAGGCCAAAGAGCAAAGCAACCACTTGACTGTAACTATCCAGGGAGAGGAAACACAGCAAGTGGTGGTGGAATCTGAGTCAGTCTCATAGCAGCCTCTCATAACTCCACCGCAACACCTCGCGCGCTGAGTCTTGCACGTGGAGGGAGCATGCGCCCCTCTACTGTCGAGCCCAATCTGCTGATGCGGGGAGAACACTAACATACCTGCCTGTCAGCGCCCCCAGCACCGTAACTTCCCTCAACATCAGTAATGTAAGTGGTTTGCTGCCATATGAACTCCACTGGGAAATGCACACGAACGCGTACACATTCCTATTCTTTTGACGTACTTTGTTCTCTTCTTCATGTCTTCTCGTTCTGTCCCTGTGTGGCTTGGTCCATTTAACCCCATGCCTACTCTGCATTCTGCCTCATGGTTCCTCGCCGCATACGTCATAGCAGCTCTCCTGACACAAGGAAACTGGACATCCGACCCTGAACCACACGTGCGCTTGTCACAGCGAAGAGTAAGTCCGCGAGACGTAGGTCCCCGCCACGTCAACATCAATTCATACTCTGTCCGACGCGCAGTACCCCCATCCGCGGTGACACAACGAAACTGTGCCAAAGTCAGCTACTTTTCAGCTGCGACCCCCCCCCCCTCCCGCGCCGGCTCAAGTCAACTCCCCCCCCGGTGGCTGGTGCATTGAGTTACCCTGGCAACTGATCGCAACAATGCATATAGAGAGCCACTGTCACTACCACTAGAACTTGCTAGCTGAATTACCCCCAGTAATCCTGAAATACGGGCACCAGAGCCAGCGTGAATGCATTTCTCGTGCACGCTTCGCTAGGGTGAATGCCATCTACGATGTCTCACTCGGGTCCGACAGTATCGTACCATATAATTGAACCGTTGCCAATAATTGACAAGACGCCCACATGTCGACAGCAAAACAGAAACCCAAATCAACCACCGGCATACTCAGGCCGTACGCTAGAGTTGGGACAGTGAGCATGAAAGCACAGCTGTGGGTAGGGGCCAGTCGGGGCAGAAAAATCTTACAAATAAATGGCTGTGATGGGAATTGAACCCATGACCTCCAAGCAAGGAGCCATGATGCTAACCACTTCCACAGCAGCTGGTATTCTTTGAGCGTTTTGTTTTTCATCTGTGTTGGTATTTATTATTTTAGCACAATGGTAAACAGACAGAAAAATCAGAATATCCATAAAAAAAAAAAAAAAAATCTAAGTTTTTTTTTTCTGCTCTCTTCTTTTTTTTCCAGACCAGGGTTGAAGATTTACATAGGCATGATTTTTAGAAAGACTGTGGAGATTAAGTGACATGAATGACAGAAGTGGAAGTGGTTGTATTTTAAGAAACAAAATACTTTTTCAAGAGGTGGAGCAGAGGAGAATGTAGGAGGAGGGGATCGGGGCAGTTATTGCAATGTCTGGACATATATTGTTTTCTTTTGCTTTTGAAGAAAAACTTTCTGGTTATTTAACATTTTTTTTCCCATGCCAACAACAAAAAAGTGTGATTGTGGTCGTTAGCTGTCACAGTCTGACAGTGTCAGGTCAATCATTAGTGGAAATGTTCTATATCAGACCACACTATAAGCTGTAAGTAGTTACAGCTATTATTGCATCATTTATGTATTGAATATATCTTATTAATGCATGAATGATTAGGGTTCTAAAGCTTAGACCTGTGGTATTAATTCAGACTATCTGTTTTTGTTTTCACAATACGAATTATTCCCATGTTTTAATAAATCTTTAATCACTGTTTAATGATGAAAGATTTTTATATAAGCCTGATCATTTTCCATTTTGTCCAGGGATATGACCGTAATTTTTGTATACAAAATCAGTGATTAATATGAATGATATTCATTTAAATATATGTGAAGTTTTATGATTTGACAAAACTGTTTATATGCGCATGAAAAAATGGCATGCTCAGGTCTGTGACTGTCCATGAATATAAAAAAAATCTTGATCACTCAAATATTTTCACAAAAATGACAAGCTGTAATCTCAAGCATACATAAACCAGCAGGCAAGGCCCCATATTCATCTTATTGATTCATGGTGTAGGAAAGTTGTGGCCCTTTGCATGCAAAGCAGCCCTAGAGAAGTAGAGCTAGCTCGATTTGTTTTGAAAAAAGCTGAAACAGTAGTGAATTCTGAGAGGGACTTAAAACTTGCAAAAAGTGACAACTCATTCTTCTTGACAGCTTCTTATAATGCCCAGATAATTTTACATACAAGTTCTTCCCTCCTGGCTTTGGTTGTTATTTGAAGTTGAGGCCTCTCCTTGTGCTTGAATACTCAATTGCCCAGTTTTGGTATGGTCTTTGAGGGGTTGGGAAAGTTTGGAAAAATTGAACAGGCACTTTTAAGGCCTTTTTAAGTTTAGAAAAAGCAGTTTAATGCCTTACAAGTTTTGGAAAGTTTGGCAAATTTGTCAAGCTGTGCAGGATATGCAGCAAATGACCAATATAATAGTAATACAGAAATGTTTCACAGGACTGAGAATGTACAGAATCAGATAAAAGATTTGTCAAAGGCTAAGGTCATTGTTTACTTGTGGCGGCTAACTGTGATCAGAAGTTAAGGAATGTTTCTCTTTGCTCCCATAGAGAAACGGTCTCGCATCCATAACTCTGAACTAATACTGCTTGTTGCTGTTTTGTTGTTAGTACTATATGCCTGGTGTCTGTGTATTTGCTAGACAAATTGATGCCACAAGCAGCATTAGTTTTGAGGCATGGACACGTAATGGGTTCATGACCAGAGCAGAAATTGCCATTTTAATTTTGAATATAAGGTTTACTAAGTTTAAATATTCATAAATGATGGTTTAAGTTAATGGTGTTCTGTAAAAGATCCATGTATATTGACTTTTTGCATGTTTCCATAGCTGAAAGATCCAACAATCGTACACCATGTCTTGTGATACAAAGGCCTCACTTTGTACTCTTATTTTTTTTAAAGGTTCAGAGGTTGATCTCTTTTATTATAAAACTATGGAACAGTGATTATCTTATCTTGTTAAAACCTGCCCCCTTTTGCTTATTTATTGTTTCTTTCTTTCCAGGAGCTGCTGCCGCACCCATTGAAGACAACCTACCAGCTTCTTTGCGTCTCCTACCTCTCCACGATCTGCTGCCTGTGCTTTGGAGCCTGTGCTGTGAACCACGCTTGGGAAGCCAAAGAGAAGCGCAATGCAGGTGTGTTATCTGGTGCCGTCAAAGAGGTTCAGGCTTCATGTCGCTGCATGAAGGTGGCTTAGGGGGGGGGTTATGCGTGTGGCTGGCAGTTATTGTGCTGGTGGCTGTGTACTATATTTAAATTGACGAAGGCTGTGATGGGCCCATCTGTTAAAGTGTTAAAAGTTAAGGGCCCTTGTCCCCAGACAAAATCATCATGGCTATAGTAGTGTAGCTGTTTGATCACAGCTGCCATATTGTTTATAGCCATACCATTCCTTGCCTTCATTGGACAGACCCCCATTCTTTTGAAATCTTCCCCTTTGTCATACGAGATTAGATATTAAGTATGGGTTTTGTTCATTGCTTTATTGTTTTCGTGCATCCTTGCCAAATGATCTGATTGCTGCCAGTGAGTGGAAATTGGTTGTTGTTTACACTGAAAGAGTGAGCATAATAAACTAGTCTTTCTGGTAATATTGTTTCTTCTGAAATTATGTAGCAAGAATGCATTTTTTAAGCCTGGACGCAGAATAGTGTGGCACTGTGGTCATGGCAACGTAGTGGTATGCTTCGAATGTTTCAGGCATTTGTTCCCAGCATTGTATTCACTTTTTGTGTTGTGTGGTGGCATTCACTCTTTCAACCATGACATGCAGCACACTCATTAATAGGGCTGTGACTCCCCAAGCCTCACCAGCAAACTAGCGGGGTGTGTGCAGATGTTTTGGAGACATGTGCGAGTGTATGGGTATGTGGGTATGCATCTAGCCAAGTGTGTATGTATAGAGATGGATGAAAGGGAAGGTAGGGGGAGGGGATACGCATATGTCATGTGTGCTGGCATGAATTGATGAAGGTCTACTGTGTTTGAATTAATGCCATTTCATTCATTATTTTGTTTGATGCATGTTTATGTTTGATATAAATCAGTGTTTATCCTTTTTTTTTTTAATTTATCATGTGGTCTCAGATGTACTTTTGTGCATTTTGTTGTATGCAAGTTAAACAAAAGTGATAAGTGCAGTTCAAGGATCTAGTCTTTGGTGGTTGGTTTTATCCAGATGAAATAATTTTTGTCTCACTTCTCTACTCATGTGTTTTTTCTATTTAGCTCTTGGTGTGCGTATTTATGAGGATGATGTATGTCACTTGTGTGGATCTGTGGAGGGTGATTTTTATTTGACTAATTGTTATCTTTTATGGTGTGTCTGATAAGCTAATGATGTGTTTACTATTAAGTGTCATTATCTGAACTGAATAGAACAGATCATGGCTTTACCATTTCCACCAGGCTGATGGTGTTTTTCTTTTCATATATGTTCCTTGAGATTTCGGTATTTTTTAAGTAAGTTGTTTGAACTTCCTTTTAGCGACTATTTAAATGTATGCCTCTGACAGGTTCCTCCATTCAGCTGCACCTTAATCAACATTTGATATTCCATTATGTTTTGACATGAAGAGCTTCTTCCTTTTATTACTTTTCAATAATGTTCATTTCTATGGGTGTTTATCGATTGCGTCCATTAGGTCAGTGCCATTGTTTTGTCACCTTTTCCACAGTGCAAGCACCTCAGAGTTCTATACAGCAGGAACATTCGCAATGGTGGTAATCATTGCCAAGGGAGGTTACAATGAACCACACTCAGACCTTTCTCACCAAAACAAGAAGAAGAACAATACATCAGCCTATTCATTCCTTTTTTTTTTTTTTTTTAATGTGTCAGTTTTTTTGTGAAAGTATTCATTTATAGGTCTTGTCTTCTCTCAGACGTTTGTACCAGGTCTACACTTTTCTCTGAGAGGGAGTATAAAGGGCAGATTTACAGCAAGGATTGAGATGAGAAGGAAGAGTTGCTAATCAGATACTGTGTCAACCCAGCAACAAGTTTGCAGCAAAGTGACAACATATCTCTGTTCTATTCATTATACAAAAAAAAAAGGGGGAAAAAAACCCTTCGTAAATCTCAGACCAGATCATACATTAGGCAAAAATGTGTCATAATGCTCAGTAGGCAACTACATCAAAGTGAAACATGCTGAAAGAACAGTGTAAGACAGATAAAGCACATACTTATCCTTGTCTTTTTTTTTTTTTTTTTTTAACTTCTGTATCCTCTTCTGTTCTACTTTGGTGACATTATCCCCAGAATGCTCATTCCACCCCCC
>JADBJO010004708.1:25000-27500 GCA_016801955.1 Conus betulinus
TGTTGCAGACAGGATCAAACAGAATGCTCTGCTTAACAGTGCAATGCCTTACGTACGGAATGATATAATGACCAAAGGGTCTACACGTAAACCTGGTCACTTGCACATAAGACACTTCGGTTAACATAACAACATAACGAGACATATACAAAAAATTATATAAGGCATCGAACTGACTTACCTTACCAGTTCTGACAAATGCGACAAAGAGAGATTTATCTGCCTTTGGTTATTGCGTGTATAATGTTTGTGTCTGCTAGCAAGAATGATTTTGTTGGCATGCCTCCTTCCTCCGCAACTGCCCTTATCCTCCCGGCTCGATCTTCCTCCCCTTTTCCTCCCGCTGTCTCCTCAATCCCTTCTCTCTCCCTCTCTCTCTCTCTTTGTTTTCCTGTCTGTCTGTCTCTGTCTCTGTCTCTCTCTCTCTCTCTCTCTCTCTGTCTGTCTGCCTGTCTGTGTCTGTCTGCCTGTCTGTCTGTCTCTCTACTTACACATACTTTTTGTGACACAAAACCTCCCATTTTCCTCCACCGCCCCCACCCCCTGTTTTATTTCCATACCAGATTAAAAAAAAAAAAAAAAAAAAAAAAAAGTGAAAATCGCTCTGCCAGAGATTCCTACTCGCGCACAGGTAGTCAAGAGCGACTGCAATTCTGTCAGAGCTCTAGCGTCGCTGCGCGACACGGTGCGTTGAACACTCACTACACGCACACACAGATTGACCTGTTCCCCGACTGCTTCCAAACGGCAAGGACCGACCCTGCCCATACAGCGCTCTGGAACCGTTGGGGAGATCAGTCAATCAAGCATGCAGAGGACGGCCGCGCAAAAGACCAGCGACTGGCATCCGGGATTGTATTTCGCAGACCGCACCAAAGATTATGCTGTGAGGCCACTGAGGGAAGCACCATTTTTTTTTTCTGTGGAATTGAAACGCTTTCGATTCGAGTTCGAGCTGGTGTGTTTTTCTGTGATGCCATGCCACGACCCGAGACTATAGGACGGCAAAGATCTAACGAAACATAAAAAGGATAATGTGATTTTGGGTAAAAATAAAAAAAAAAAAGAAAGAGAGAAAGAAAGAAAGAAAAGGAAATCGTCAAATTTACATCAGTCTGGATAACCATAAATATCAATTGTTCACTTTTTGTCGTTTCAAGTGACAATCAAAAATCCACGTGTGATGTGCATGAGCATATAAGGGCGCTTGAATGAAAACAGGAAAAGTCTTCGAGTGGTCATTAGTTGTAAGCGGCTTATGGACATTCTGAACGGTGGTATTAAGAGTATTAGCAAAGGAGAACGCACTTCAGCCCTAGGAGCTGGATCGCTGATTCATTTAGCAACATTTCGCTCATACACAGTGATATGATTATATTAAGTGAGAAGACAGCTCCATTTAGCCACGTTCAAACTGATTTTTCACAGCCTATGAGGCGGCTGAAACTGTGGAAAATATAAGGAAGCTGGTACTGAAAAACTACGTTGTGTAAATGCGTTGATCTATATGGTTTTTTATGTCACATACATCCAAACGATGAAATTCGTTTAAACGTAGCATCAATGTGAATTGAAATAAATTGCGCAGCAATGTTGATCACGATTATTATCCGATTTGGTGTTACACTCAAAACTTAAGATAGCGTGATCTGGGTTCCTGGTTGGGGGTCATCGTAGATTCATCTGCTTATTTTTCTGTCGGTGGGCAATTAAATTTTGAGACGTCGGCTGTACGAATTAGAAGTGAACAAAACGACTAACTATGTTCTTATTCTTATATCTTGGGTCGGCAGTTTATAAAACAGCCAATTCTGGTACACATTCTTCTTTTTATGTATAGAACAAACTACAACACTTTAATGACTCTTGTGCGAACGTGAAAAATAGGAATTCTTAAATAAACTAATAGAAAAAAGTCCCTGTTCTATTAAGAAGTCATTTACGAACGATCATTCCCACAGATGGTTATTAAATTCTACAACAACAATAAAAGAACACACCAGTGATAGCCGTTCTGTCCTGAACAGTGAGTGTTTTCTCGTCCTCCTCATCAAACAAAACAGAGACAGCAGTCTGGAAGCCGGCTTCACGTGTCAGTGGGATATAGACCAAAGTATTCATGATGGAGAACGGTGATGAAGGACATGTGTCCTCGTCACCACCCCTGCAGAACAGCGAAGACAGTGTCGCGGAGAAACCCAACAAAGTCTTCATAACGGACGACGAGGGGATCGGAGACAGCGAGAACAACACTCCACGCCCCGGGTCCTCCATGGCCGAGTCCCATCCTCCACCACCACACAGCCGCCGTCCAGCGTCCAGCCCTTGATCTCGGAGTCTCAGTCACCCATCGGACTTCAAATCTCCAGGCTTTGGACCTCAGTCCTCAGACAACCAGCAGTCAGTGTCCGGCGAAATTCAGTCGCAGCCTCCGAGCAACAGCCGCAGTCTCTCCAGTACCTGTTGAAGACAACCAGCGCACAGTATCTGAAGTTCAAGT
>JADBJO010004708.1:42500-52500 GCA_016801955.1 Conus betulinus
TGTGTTAAACTAAGCCCTTTCTCAAACCGACTCCCTAGGAATTTAACGTTTTTGTTGGCTACTTCTGTTTGAAATCAGTTTTGAACATGTTTTCCACATTCTACAAGCATTCCTGTATATGACTTACTCCAGCTGTTATTATACGTGTTCAATGTCTCTGCTCATTCTTTGCTTTCAGAAGGAGAATCATTACCAGAGGAACGGGCAGCCGTAGAGCGCAAGCGGCTGGCCCGCGCGGCTGAAGCGCGTGCAGCAGTCATCCGCGCCAGTCACGCCATGCAAGTCAAGTCACAAGAACTCGCTCGCGCTGAAGCTGAACTCATGGAAGCAGAACTAGCAGCAGCGGCGGCCGTGGAGGTGGCCGAAGAAGCGGTGCTTCAGCTCAAGGCCTCCAAAGCGGCCGAGGAGGCCAGACAGCAGGAGGAGCAAGCGGACGTCACAGAGGGGACAACAGAGCAGCATTCGGAGGAGAACGAGGAGCAGAATCCGGACGAGGAGCATCCACAAAATCAGGAAGACGAAACCCCAGAAGACAAAGAACAAGAAGATTCTCAAACGGAAGAGGTAAAGGAGCAACACGAAAATCTCGAATCAGAGCAGAACGAACAAGATGATGTTTTAGAAGAGGAAGAAAATCAACCATTCCAGTCAGAAGAAGACACAAAGGAAAGTGAAAGTGTAATGCCGGAAGAAACTAGCATACCAGGTTCCGCCGCAGAAGAGGACAGGAGGCTGAGGGAACTGTGAGACAGGAAGATTCGGCTGATCTGGCCGATGCAGAGGAAGAAAAAAACGACGCGCAAGAAAATTTCAACCAAGAGGATGAGCCAACAGAGAAGGACGTAGAGAATGTAGACACGCGGCTAGAATTACCGGAACCGGAACTGACGACGCAGAAGGTTTTTGGAGAGGTCCACGTGGTCCAGGAATGCCAGGAAAGCTTTACCGAAGATGATGAGCAGAATTCAGAGAACTGGCCCCGTTTTATGTAAGATTTTGTTAATTGTATGTGTGTGTGTGTGTGTGTGTGTGTGTGTGTGTGTGTGTGTGTGTGTGTGTGTGTGTGTGTGTGTGAGTGTTGTGTGTGTGTGTGTGTGTGTGTGTGTGTGTGTGTGTGTGTGTGTGTGTGTGTGAGAGGTGAGTGCGTGTGTGTGTGTATGTGTGCCTCTGTATGTGTGCATGCATGCGTGTGCGTGCGTGCGTGCGCGCGCGTGTGTGTGTGTATATGCATACGCTTAGGCCTCTGTGTGTGTGTGGGGGGGGGGGGGGCGTGCATAAAGACAGCAATTTCCTTTTTTTTTAATTCTTTAAATCCAAATCTGTGTTCTCCTCCGCTTGATGCAAAATCTTGAACTCTAAAGGCTTTTCAACAACAACAAAAAAAGTATTATGTTTGTTCAAGTTACAAAAGATCTTTGAAATAAAGCATATGCGGATAAGGGAAAATTAGCAAATCCCATTTAAACAAACAAAAAGTTACTGAATTCAACATGGCTGTTCTCTCTCTCTCTCTCTCTCTCTCTCTCTCTCTCTCTCTCTCTCTCTCTCTCTCTCTCTCTCTCTCTCTCTGTACTGCTAAATACCTTCTACGTATTTTCATGTCTTACGAGAAATGATTACATGTTGTGACTTGCTCTCTCTCTTCATTTTACTGTCTGCTGTTATACATGCTAATTTTTGTATGTTGGGGGTACATTTATAGATATTTCCCAAGCTCAGCCCACCTCCCACCCCACTCTCTCTCCCCCCTTCGTTATTGTTATTTTCATTTTTATCTAATTTTATTTGTTAGTTTATTATTGTTTATGTTATTGTTTATTATTATTATTATTATTTTTATTTTAATTTCTCTTTTATTTTCACTTGATGTTCCATTATGATTGCATGACCGCCTTGTTTGCTTGTTTGCTTTCTTATATTATCTCATTTCACTGCATGTTGTAGTCCCTACTCAGGGCGAGGACTGGATGTAAAAAAGTACGTCAGTGCTTATCTATTATCCTCGTAAATAAAGAATTTGTTGTCTTGTCTTGTCTTGTCTTCCTCTCTCTCTCTCTCTCTCTCTCTCTCCTCTCTCTCTCTCTCTCTCTCTCTCTCTCTCTCAGGCTGACTCTGCTTCTTCGTCCCTCAGTTAGAACTGGCTACAGGTGAGATTTTGACCGGAGATACCGTGTGTCTGAGGTAGCCCTAAGCCATTATCATGTATTGGAAAATAGGCTATGAATGAAGGAAAAAAAAAAAGAAAAAAAGAGAGGAAGAAAGGTGAGTGACAAAGAGGAGTGAGGGGCGGGGGCGGGGAAGGAGGGGGGGGGGGGCTTTTCTCTCCTCTCTCTCTCTCTCTCTCTCTTGGCTTACAAAGAGTGAGAACTGCGATCGTTTTTTATTTGACAGTCAGCGACATGACTATCAGAATCACCACAGATGTTCTGTCGGGCCCTCTGGCGTTCCTCTGCCCTTACAGATAACAGTCTAGTTATTTGGCTCAAAGGAAAGGTAAAGTGGACGTTAAACGGAAAGAAGTTGAATCCGAGTCCAAGTTACTTACCTCTTTGTCAGTTTCTCTGATTTCCCTATGCGCATATGGAGAGACACAGAGAGAGAGAGAGAGAGAGAGAGAGAGAGAGAGAGAGAGAGAGAGATCGAGAGAGAGAGAGAGAGATCCCTCTGTCTGCCTGTCTGCCTGTCTGTCTGTCTGTCTCTCTCTCTCTCTCTCTCTCTCTCTCTCTCTCTCTCTCTCTCTCTCTCTCTGTGTGTGTGTGTGTTGTGTGTGTGTGTGTGTGTGTGTGTGTGTGTGTGTGTGTATAATTGGACAGATAGAAAAATAGATAGACAACACACACGGACAGATAGATAGACAGATAGAAAAATAGATAAACAGACAGATATAGAAAAATAGATAAACAGACGGACAGATAGATAGATACATAGACAGATAGATAGAACACCGTTTAGATATTTGGTAACTGGGAGTAGCCGAATTCTTGCGATTGGAATCTGATAAAACCGCCTATGCACATACGTAGATAGATAGATAGATAGATAGATATCAATCTGTGTGTATGCATGTAGATAGGTAGATAGACAGACAGACAGACAGACAGAGAGATAGACAGATAGACAGACCACCCTACAGATATTGTGTGTCTTTGCGATCGGTGTTTGATAAGATCACCATTTACCTGTGGTGTGATGGGAATAGCCGAATTCTTGGCAATCAGTGTCTGATAGACAACTGTTCACTTGTTATGTAAGTGGGCAGCTAAACGGGGACGGAGAAGAAAAAAAAAAGAAAATTTCTAGAGATTTGCCCCCGTGTGGAAAGCATGAATGCTTTTTTTTTTTTTTTTTAATGTATCTTTTCTGCTTGTTCTGAACTGCCTTATTGTGTCTATCATCATCATTACCCATCATCATCATCATGATTGTTATCATTATCAACTTTATCATTATTACTTATTATTATGATTGAAACAGTTACAGCGTGGATGCGGGAGACTGGGACACAGGTCTGGGCTGCGCGATTCGCGTAGACGGCCAAAGAGACTGGGTCGTGATGATCTGGAGGTGTCGCGCGTGCTCTCTGCACGTGCGTGCCTGCCGCTGAGAGACAGCGAGGAGCTGGTCAGCAACGTCATCAGCCTACGTCCTTCCGGCGAACAGCCAGAGGGCACCAAATGTCGGGTGAGCGGGGTTTTTGTTGTTGTTGTTTGTTTGTTTGTTTGTTTTTAAACCATGATGATAGTGATTATTATGATAATGTTTATGTTGATCCTGATCATAAAGATGATCATAGTTGTGATTGTGATGATGAGAAGTATGGCCATACAACACCATATGATGAAGGTGATGTGATGACTGCGATGATGATGACAATGAGGATCTATCACTGCGAGGACGACAGCACCGATGATGAGGAGGAGGGGGGAGGATATAATGAATATGATGGTGATGCTGATGATGATGCTGCTGTTCTGCTGCTGCTGCTGCTGCTGCTGCTGCTGCTGCTGCTGATGATGATGATGATGATGATGATGATGAAAATGGGCAGAGGTTCAGCTCTTTCTCATTCACGTTCATGAAATTGTGATTGGTGCTAACATAATGGCATCCTTGATCATGAAAATAAAAATAATAAAACATAAATGACGACAATTATTGTAAGGACTTAGACAACTTCACCTTTGTCGGACTGTAAAATATCATGACGACGATGTCAATGTTCAAGAGAGCAATGATAACGATGATAATAACGTCGAGCGTGGACAGAAGACCAGTCATGTGTGAACGGCCATCATCGAAATTTATAATCAACTCGGGGTGATACCAGCCACGAAGAGGGATGGGTAAAAGAACTGTGGCGATCATGGCGATGATCATGGGGGGGGAGGGGGGGGGGGGGGGGGGGGGGGGTAGGGTGGAGGGAAGGGTGAGGAAGGGATGAGGATGCTGTGAAATCAAAACAACGACACGAAGCTGTCAACCCTGATGGCGATGATGAAGGTGTTGATGACGACAGTGACAACGATGAGGTGACGGTGAGGAGACAAATGGGGCGGACTGTATTGGGTCGGTGCTTCCATCCAATTATGTTGATAATAACTGTGGCGACAACGCGCGCGCGCTGGTGTGTGTGTGTGTGTGTGTGTGTGTGTGTGTGTGTGTGTGTGTGTGTGTGTGAGGAGTGGGAACGATCCCTGTGATCAGTTGATCATTACTGGTTTTTCTCTGCAGTTCTCTCCCTACCTGCTCGTGTCGCTGCCTCACTGTGCTCCCCGTCTTCATCCGGGTAGGGAACTCGCTGTGCGCATGCGCCCTGCAGACAGCGAAGGCTGGAAAGACCTGGAGGCACGTGACGTCACTTTTGACGACATCAGGGTAAGCAATATAACAAGGTTTTATGCGTACACTTTGGTTTTGTTGATTCCGTTTCAGCTTTATGAAGGGAGGTATCACTGCTTGCAGACAAAGGGCATACATCCTTGAGCTGAAGTTGGGGAGAGTGGAGATTCCCCTTCTTTATCTCTGAACACACATACCTGAAAAATGATTTGTTGATCTACTATTACTTACCACAACAGTAGGTTGCTGCTACTGTTCCTGATTACGTTTACTGCGATTACTTCTAGTAACGAGTACTCCACTACTACTACTACTACTACTAGTAGTAGTAGTAGTAGTAGTACTACTACTACTACTACTACTACTACTACTACTACTACTACTACTGTTATTGCCACTGTTACTGCTACGACTAATACTACCACCAATACTACTGTTCGTGCTAATGCTGTTATTACAACTGCTAATATTCCGCTGCCGACAGTACAGTGAGGGGCCACGGTTACCATTAGTAATTATCTCCCTTTGTACTACTTCGCTTGACTACCTGAATTACTTGTCGCTCGTTTGTATGACGATTCGTCTGCTTCTTCTTCTTCTTTTTTTTTTTTTTTTTTTTAAATTCATACAAATTTCACTAACCTGCCTGGGTGACTACATCATGATCCTTTTTACTTCACTGGCTTACCTAACTAGCTCAGATAGTCTAGAAACCCCCACCAGTGTTTCCACGAGTACAGCTTCATGGAGCCCCGGGGATATGGGCTAGCAACATCATGCTGCTTGTGTGGTTGCTAATGTGCTTATATAGTTACCGCAATGGCGTGGCTGTTCAGTTCAGTTCCATTGATTTTCCGATTGATTGCTGGCGTATTGTTCAGGCCCATCCACCAAGATCTCTAGGCATGTCCAGTATCTGGCGGATGACCATGATCCGAAATTATTCCAAGCCGACTTTGTCCTGAAGCAAGGAGTGCCGGGGTTTTGTTACTGTAGTTATTGTTAGTGTTCTATTTCATCTATTTCTTATTTCTTTTCTTTCTTTTTTGTTTGTTTGTTTGTTTGTATTTTTAACTCAATATCTGGGTAGAGATGGATATGTTCAGAGCAATGTTAATCAAATACTTCAGGAATCCAAAGGATAATGAATGACAGCACAGCTGACTGACTTTACATATGAACATACATTATTCCAGGAGTCTCTCCGCTGATAATATCCACAAAGTACAATTTTTTTTCTTTTAGAGAATCTTATCACAGAGCATAATGCCCTTAAGGTATATAGTGAACTAGCTTGACCTGTTCACTTCATCAACATCTGCCTACTGATGACTGCTTGACTTGGCCTTTTTGGTTAGTTGCAAAGTGGGGCGACTGCAGGCGAAAATCTAGACAAATTTTAAGAAGTTTTTATACCGACTCCGCAGACAACGTGAACAAACGAATGACAATACAAAACTGACGCGTTTCGACCTCCTAGGTCGTCTTCAGGCAAGGAATACAAAACTCAGGGCAACGAAACTGAACGAGCAAACTCTTAACTTGATTTTCAATCAAGGAGACACCCTCCTGGGGCGTTATCTTGCGCCGATTTCAACAAAGAAAAGTGATTGTTAGTTCTTCATTTCCGTCGTCCTGAGTGTTGTTTATCTCGCCTGAAAAAGACCTCAGAGGTCGAAACGCGTCGTGTTTTGTCTTGTGATTCGTTTGTCAACTTTGTTCGGTGGAGTCATTATGAATACTTTTTCTTTTAATTGGCCTTTTGGTTGGGCCATCGCTGCCGGCCTCTGTCCATCTGCAGGAGCACAAGTTTGTGGAGACGCGGGTGTGGGAGGCCGGCACGCTGTGCGTGGTGCTGCGCCTCAAGAGGGAGCCCGTGCAGATCACGCGCCAGGCCGGAAGGTTCATGGCTTCCGCCGACTCCAGGATCACGCTGACCTGGCCCCAACACACCGTCAAGACCACAGCTAACGTCACTGTCGCGGTATGGACGCGTGTTGAAACGTCTCTGTGTGTCGTGTGAAATCCTGACTGTTGCTCGTAATTTATAAAAATTCTGTCTATCTATCTATCTATCTATCTGTCTGTCTGTCTGTCTGTCTGTCTGTCTGTCTATCTATCTACAACCAACAAGTTTTGAAGGAAAGCAAGTGCAAGCAAACAAAAAAATTCCTCCGTCATTACTACAGTGATTTGGCAAAGATTAAACAGATGGGGGGGGGGGGGGGGGGGGGGGGGGGGGGGGGGGGGGGGGGGGGGGGGGGAGAATGATTTGTTAAAAATAAAAAGAAGGGGCGGGGGGATGCTGCTTACGACACCAAATCGCTCGGCGGAAATGCCATAATTGCACGCAGAAGAAACAAGGAGATCCCCCCACCCCCCACCCCCTCGGGGGATGTGGTATCGAAAGTCACATTCGTTTGAAGTATGGGCGTGTGGTTATTTCATCATGCGAGGAAGACTTACCTAACTTGTTCATGACATACCGATCACTATTTTCCGCTTCATTGAAGACTCCCCGTCGTCCAACAGGTTCAGCCTCTGGACCAGAATCTTGTGTCCGAGCTGCGCACGCGCGGAGACATCGACTGCAGTCACCTGATGTCCTCCAGTCCCATCCTGCATTGCCACAGTGAGGGGCATGCACTCCTACAGCCTGTGGTGTTCACCCTCCCCTGTCCTCCCAACCCCGCGGCCCGCCCCACCCGTCCCGCGTCCAGCGTGCCGCGCAAAGTGGAGAGAGTGGCGGAGGAGGGAGGGGGCGACCAGCGACCTGCTACTGCCAGACCTTTTCTGTCTACTACTGCCAGCAAAGCAGGCGAGTTGAGCTAGAAGTGCACGTGCATCTGTGTCTGTCTGTCTGTCTGTCTGTCTGTCTGTCTCTCTCTCTCTCTCCTCTCTCTCTCTCTCTCTCTCTCTCTCTCTCTCTCTCTCTCTCTCTCCTCTCCTCTCTCTCTCTCTGGGTGTAGAAATGAGAATTGCCTGCTGAATCTTGGCTGGATCGTCTGCTATGAAATGGCTGCCCATAGATTATAAAAGTATGGTTCTGAACTCTTTGAATAACGATAGCTGTTATATGCATTTTGATTATTTTTTCGACGGTTGTTTTGAATTAGTAAGTTTGAATTCTAGGGATCCGACCACATAGAGACTCCTCTGGTCAACGGGCAATCTAGACACGTGTGTATGAGTCAAGTGTCAACAAGACCCACGGGACAGGATACGACAGGGTCACAGACTGAAAAGAAATAGGGAAAACTACAATTAAAATGAAAATAACTGAAGGAATGTACCAACCTGATACATGGAAAGCGACAAGGTTATAGTATTTTTTCCATGGGGCTGCTAAGTCCAACGAATATGAACAACACAAGTTCAACTCCACACGAACACGACCACAGAAGACACTCACTGAGTGTCAAAGGTTAGCATGGCAGCTTTTGTTATGTAGACCCAAGATTCGGGGTTTACCTTTACACTGCAGAGGACGATAGGTTTATTTTGCGCATGCGTAAATGATAAAAACAAAAATTCTTAAAATAGTGTGGCTATCCGAGAATTATACGACACAGGGAAGAAAGGTTTTCACTGTATTGTAAACGAAAAAAAATTGAGGGAAATAAAATAGAAAACATGTGTGTTGTACGATAGTATCAACAGCATAAATGTCATGAGTTTTAAAAAATATACTTACATTCGTTTATAAGGAAGAATGTACAAAAAACATTAATGTATAATTAAGATAGAATTCTGCATGTACATACTGTCAGGGAAGAATGTGTTTGGTTGCAATCATGGTAAATTTTGTTCTAATTATATAAATTGATTTATATTTCTTGTTGTGTGCTTATGTGAATAGGCTGATGGCCTTACATTAAAGTCACGAGTCTCTCTCTCTCTCTCTCTCTCTCTCTCTCTCTCTCTCTCTCTCTCTCTCTCTCTCAAAGACCTCTTCTCTCTCTCTCTCTCTCTCTCTCTCTCTCTCTCTCTCTCTCTCTCTCAAAGACCTTTTTGGCAATGGCAATGAAATATCAAAAGTGTCAAAACGTTCTTCTCTCTCTCTCTCTCTCTCTCTCTCTCTCTCTCTCTATCTCTCTCCTCTCAAAGACCTCTTTAGTAATGGCAATAAAATATCAGTGTAACCCCCCCCCCCCTCTCTCTCTCTCTCTCTCTCTCTCTCTCTCTCTCTCTCTCTCAAAGAGCTCTTTGGCAATGGCAATCAAATATCAAAGTGTTAAAACATTCTCCCTCCCCCCCCCTCTCTCTCTCTCTCTTTCACTCTCTTCTCTCCCTCTTAAAGACCTCTTTGGTAATGACAATAAAATATCAATGTCAAATTCTCTCTCTCTCTCTCTCTCTCTCTCTCTCTCTCTCTCTCTCTCTCTCTCTCTCAAAGACCTCTTTGGTGACAATGACAATATCAATGTCAAAAACTCTCTCTCTCTCTCTCTCTCTCTCTCTCTCTCTCTCTCTCTCTCTCTCAAAACACCTCGTTGGTAATGGCAATAAAAATAGTGTCAAAATCTCTCTCTCTCTCTCTCTCTCTCTCTCTCTCTCTCTCTCTCTCTCTCTCTCTCTCTCTCTCTCTCTCTCTCTCTCTCTCAAAGACCTTTTTGGTAATCACAATAAATATCAATGTCAAAAGTCTCTCTCTCTCTCTCTCTCTTCTCTCTCTCTCTCTCTCTCTCTCTCTCTCTCTCTCTCTCTCTCTCTCTCTCTCTCTCAAAGACCGCTTTGGTAATGACAATAAAATATCAATACCCAAAAGTCCCTCTCTCTCACTATGTCCGTCTGTCGTCTGTCTGTCTGTCGTCTGTCTGTCTGTCTGTCTGTCTCTCTCTCTCTCTCTCTCTCTCTCTCTCTCTCTCTCTCCACAGAAGACTTTTTATATATAACTTTGGATTTTTTTTTTTAATGGTAAGGTAACGTAGGCTACAGATGTTCGTCAGTGTCAAAATGCATATAGAATTTTGCTGTCGTCCTCCAATTCTTATTGACATCCTTCTTGTAAACGTAAACATGTTTTTTGTTTGTTTGTTGTTGTTGTTTTTTTTTACTGTCTTCCTGTCTGTGCAGAGGAGGTGCCAGAGGAGGAGGTGCACGTGCTGTGGAGGCAGAGGGGTAGCAGGTGGAACAAGCTGCCAGATGTTCAGTTCCAGCA
>JADBJO010004708.1:57500-105000 GCA_016801955.1 Conus betulinus
TGTATGAACAGACTATATTTTACTTTTTTTTTTTTTTAATCATTTAGTTTTTAACTGGGCATTCAATAGGTGTACTGAAGATCATATTAACTAACAGGAATGAAAATTTCTTGCAGTGTTACCGGGTCTTGCGACGTGAAATACACACGAACCAAAGCTGTCAAAGGTGTATTTCATGTAGCAGATTGACCTTAGCTTACTACCTAGACGGATTTAACTCATATGTTTATGAATGTTGCAATTTTAGCAGCACCTGTCTTCACGTAATTCTTCATTTTGCACCAGCCTACAATACATTTTGGTGGAGCTTTCGAGTTTCTTCTCTTTTTCTAAAATTACTATTTTGATTTCTCGTTTCTTTGATTTGGGATCTGTGAGTTAGGCTTCGTTTATGACGTTACCTATGTTCTGATAGCATCCGAGGCCGTCATGCAATGACTGTCATAAAATTGATTCATACCTGTGATATGACAGAACATTTGTATGATATAAGGGTCAACACACGTGAAATGAGGATGCTAAGTTGCCGTGTTATACATCGGACTGTTTGTGTGTTTGTCTGCGCGAATATCAATTCCAGAACGAAACAGAGAATTTCTTCTTCATTTGTTGTCTGTTTTCAACATGGAAAGATGACTGTAGTTTATATCCCTTTAAGTCACTCACACAATATGTCTGTGTAAGTCAGTGAGACCGATAATGATTATGCCTATTGAAGACTGGAAGTAAACTGCATGGATGAAAGTCATCGCATTGGTGGTACACATGTGTGTTCAAGTTACAGGACAGTTTCGTTTTCCCAAAGGATACTTGGCGAGAATTGTGTGTTCTTAGTATAATCTCTGTGTGTGTGTGTGTGTTGTGTGTGTGTGACAGGTGGAGATATTGTGCGCGGCTCTGATGGCGGTGGGTCGTAACGACCTGGTGGAGGAGGTCAGAGACAAGGACCAGACTTTCCGTCAGAAACATGCCCAGTCTACCAGGGGTACGTCTCTCTCTCTCTCTCTCTCTCTCTCTCTCTCCTCACTCTCTCGCTCGCTCGTAATCAAATGTGCTTGAAATCGTGCATTTTTCCAAATGTTGATGACCTTTGCTACCTTCCCGCTAGGAGGTCATGTCTTTGGTTTGTTTATCTGTAAGCAAGATTATGCTAAAGCTACCAAAGTGACTTTAACCAGAACTGGTGGAAATACAACGCACTCCAGTATGAACGCATTCAGCTTCGATGGATCTGGGATATAGAACTAGATCAAAGGCTGGGTCCATCGAGAATCTGGTCAGTTAGATCACTAGAACTTTTTCTACGGAACACGAAAACTGTGAACTTACTGTTGGGAATTGAAATCTGTCTCATCTTTAAGAATATATATATATATATATATATATATATATGGAGTTTCAGAGCTTTTTGGTAATATGAATACGTTGACGTTTCTTATTTTCCACAACCTTCAAGCAAAACTCCATGGGGAGTCACTCTTTTCAGTATTGTATATTACTCCCCTTGGTGGGAGAAATCAGCTCCTTTTCACCACATGACTGATTCAAAGGCCTGATTCAGGATCCGTTCGTCCATGGGCCCTTCTATTTTTCTTTCCACAGCCCTCTTTCCCCCCCCCCCCCCCCCCCCCCCCCCACCCCCCCCCCCCCCCCCCCCACCCCCCCCCCCCCCCACCCCCCCCCCCCCCCCCCCCACCCCCCCCCCCCCCCCCCCCCCCCCCCCCCCCCCCCCCCCCCCCACCCCCCCCCCCCCCCCCCCCCCCCCCCCCCCCCCGCTTTTTTTTTTTTTTTTTTTTTTAATTTGTAATGCAATGACAGTGAAATCAGGATGTTTTTCTTTGCAGAGGCACTGCTGAACAAAGCCTTTGTGAGGATTGCCAGGCATGAAAAGGCTGTCAGTCAGTGGCGAAGGCTTGCCCTCTTCTTGGGTCTCATCAGCGAAGACCAGGTCAAGGCCATCTTGGGAGTGCACGTGCAGCGCGCGCGAGCGGTGTATCCTGAGCCTGCGACAGTGGAAGAGCACTCAGGGACGAAACGGGGATGAGCTGGCCACCATCACCATGTTGTCTCACAAACTGCGTCTGTGTCGTTACCGCGCTTTGGCAAGTAAGACACAAGCAATTAGGAGAGAAACAGCGTGATTAACGATTGAGAAACTTTGTTTTTCGTTTTTTTTTCATGACAAGCCGATCCTTGTGTATATGCTTATTTTAAGACGCTGGGCTGTTAATTGGTCACTTGATGATATTTTTGAATTGCCAATTTTCAAAATCATAATGTTGAAAACTACGTTATTCACTTTCGTAGCATAGGATGTTCTATGATTTTTGTTGCTTTTATTCCAACATGCCTTGAAGCCTCATGGGTCTAGGTATCACTTTAATGCTTGGTCACTGTGTTTGCATGTTAGCCGGGTAGTTGAATGATTAGTTATTTACGTTTCATTTGGTTTAGTGTTTCTTTTTAGTTTCATATTTTCGTATGCGTGTGTTTGACGACAAAACAGGAAGAGTCGGTTTTCTCTTCTTTGAGAGAAAATAAATAATAAGCCCCTTCTTATCTGTCCTTCCCCCTCCCCCTTTTTTTCCCAACTAATCTGCTGCGTGTGTGCGCGCGCGTGTGTGTGCTAGCGCGTGTTTCATATTTTCGTATGCGTGTGTTTGACGACAAACTGGAAGAGTCGGTTTTCTCTTCTTTGAGAGAAAATAAATAATAAGCCCTTCTTATCTGTCCTTCCCCCTCCCCCTTTTTTTTCCCCAACTAATCTGCTGCGTGTGTGCGCGCGCGTGTGTGTGTGCTAGCGCGTGTTTGCGAATATGCACCCTCGCCCCCACCTATCCTTCTTCCCCTCTTGTCATTTGTTTTCTTTTTTCTTACGTTCTTATTTGGATTGCTGTCACCCACACCATCGCTGCTGCTGATGCCTGCGACCGTGGTCTGTTTGCAGAAGACATCGAGTCCATCCGCTAAACAAGAAACTTTCAGGAGAACTCCCCCAACGAGCTGTGAATCATATACCGTCATGGTGACCTCAGTTTCAACTTGTCTACTGACGTCACAGTAAACTCCAAGCAAGTTCATCACTGGAAAGTTGACGCGATAACAGAAGACATTTCGTGTATCAGATACACATAAAAAAAAAAGAAGAAAAAATCTCTTGCAACATGTGCATGGATTGCCCTGTGATGTTTGAGAGGAATTCAGTTTGAGGGGTGAACTATATAAATGATGATCATCGCTTTCACTCTCACAGGAGGGAGTGTGGAGTGGGAGGAGAAGAAGGATGGAAGAGTGGTGGGGAGGGGGGGGAAGGATGGCGAGGGGCGGGTGGGGTGAGGGACTGGGGTGGTGGAAAAGGGAGGGTGGGAGGGTGGAAAAGGGAGGGGAGAAGGGAAGAAGGGGAGGGGTGGTGGGAGCAAGGTGAAAACATTTGTGGTATTTTTCTGTGGTCAGCTTCAAATATTTTTCGGGCTGCGTCTGTGATACAGAATCATATAAATCAGTGTACACATATGCATTCGTTCACTTTGAAAACTGCGATTTTGTTTGTGTCTCTTTGTTGTCAAGAAATTTGGTGTTTTTTGAGTAGATTCTGTAAAACCCGCTGTATCATATAGTCTTACATAAACGTTCATCAAAATCATTAATTATAAAAGTACTTATATATTTGTAAATACCCCCACTTCCAGTGTGTGTGTGTGTGTGTGTGTGTGTGTGTGTGTGTGTGTGTGTGTGTGTGTGTGTGTGTGCCTGACTCATTTTACTCTTCTTAATAACGTTTACCACTATGTCAATCTTCTGTTGTATTTTTTTTATACACATCCCCACCGTGGGTCGTTCTGTCGTCCCAACTCGGCGACAGCAGTCCACAAATGGGCAATCATATTCAAAGTAAGGTAGTCACAAATGTAATAGAGTCACCCATCTTCCAGAGCAGACCCTGCTCTATACCCGAGTCCCATCCACTATGTTGTAAATTCTTCAAAGACTGGGTTGTTCACAGTGTGCTTGTTTTTCGACACAGAAATATTGTAGCTAGGGGGCTCTTCATCAGCTGAGCATCCACACTTCAAAAGATCATTATATTTTGTTCTGGTAAAAAAACCGTTTTTTGACTCTGTTGACTTAAACACATTTTGGAATGACATTTAAACGACACACATAGACCAGCAATGTATGACAGTATCCCACGACGTTACCGTGGTTCTTACGTATGTAGATAATACTGGTGAAGTTTAATTTGGACATTAAGCTTTGCTCGAGATCATGAGAACAAAACTCTGATCTTTTTTTTTTTTTCCCAAGATACAGCTCGTTATTGTTGAGGACATTATTTTTCCGATCTTTCTGGTTGTTTGTTTGTTTTTTTCTGAAGAATAGCTGAGTGCCTGTGTGTCCTTAAAGTTTGTCTGTTTTCAGACCTGAACTCTTGTCATGAAATGCATCCTACGTCTTTTTTGTGTTTCGTTTTCTGTTCTGTTCCAAACCTGAGCTCTTGTAAGCATTGAGTTTTCGTCACAGAAAGCATCTTCCATTGTTTGTTTTCTAAGATTTCGTCATACAAAGCATTCTCCTTTGTTTTCATATCTGAGTTTCCGTCATAGAAAGCATATTCCATTGTTTGTTTTCTAAGATTTCGTCATACAAAGCATCCTCCTTTGTTTTCATATCGGAGTTTTCGTCATAGAGAGCATCCTGCATTGTTTGTTTTCATATTTGAGCGTTTGTTGGAGAGTGCATTTTTCGTTGTTTGTTCGTTTGCATTTTTGAAAGTTTGTCATAGAGACCTTTCTTCGTTGTTTATTCTCATATTTGAGCTTTTGCCACGAGTACTTTCTTCTTCATTTCTTTGTTTTTATGTTTTATCTGAGCTCTTGTCACAGAGAACTTTCTTTGTTGTTTGTTTGTTTGTTTTCATGTTGAGCTCTTGTCATAGCGTCCTTCGTTGTTTGTTTTCAAATATGAGTTATTATCATACTGAGCATCATTAGTTGTTTGTTTTCATGTTTTAGCTCTCGTCATATACAGCATTCTTTGTTGTTTGTTTTCATAATGAGCCATTGTGGTAGCATCCTTTGTTGTTTATTTTCAAATCTGAGTGGTTATCATAGAAAGCATCATTCGTTTTTGTTTGTTTGTTTTTCATATTGAGCTTTTGTCATACACACCATCCTTCGTTGTTTGTTTTCATATTGAGCTCTTGTCGTAGTGAACAATCTTCGTTGTTTATTTTCAAATCTGAGCTCTTGTCATGGAAAGCATTCGTTGTTGTTTAGTTTTACTTTGAGTTATTGTCATAGAAAGCATCTTTTTGTTGTTGTTGTTTTTTTTGTTTCAGAGTAGAACTCTTGCCATGGAGAGTGTCCTTTCCTTTGTTTGCATTCAAATCTGATCTCCTGTTGAGGAAAGTATCCTTGTTTTTTTTTCATTTTATTCAAATCTGACCGCCTGTCATGGAAAACATTCTCCACTGTTGTCCCTTTCGTTTTCAAATCTGAGCTCTTGTTGAAAGCATGTTCATTTTTCAGATTTGAGGTCTTTTCTTAGGGAGCATCATTTGATTATTTCTTCCCAAACATTTACTCTTGTTTGGAAAGATATTTTGTTCATTTGTTTCTAAATGTGTGCTCTTTTATGGAAATATTTGACTTTTGTCCAGGAAAAGTGTACCCCTTTGTTTGCCCGTTATCAATGCCCGAGTTCTTTTATTATGTCCAAGACGAAGTGATAATGCATAGATGACAAAATACTGCATTGGGAACTGCGGTTCAACTGAAAAAAAAAAAGAAGAAAATTAGGTTCAGTCTCGAAAAGCGCATGTGATTCCATGGAAGCTCTGTGTGCGTGTGTGTGTGTGTGTGTGTGTGTGTGTGTGTGTGTGTGTGTGTGTGTGTGTGCGTGGTGCGCATGTGCGTGCGCATGTGTGTGTGTGTGTGTGTGTGTGTGTGTGTGTGTGTGTGTGTGTGTGTGTGTGTGTGAGAGAGAGAGAGAGAGAGAGACTCTATTACATGATATGCGTTTCATTGTGCTTACATTTGCATAGACGTCAGTATTTGCCAAGCATCAACTTGTGATAAAAGAAAAAATAAATAGTTTAAGTTCCGTGTGTGTGTGTGTGTGTGTGTGTGTGTGTGTGTGTGTGTGTGTGTGTGTGTGTGTGTGTGTTCGCGCGAAAACATTCATTCTTGTTACAGCTTGCAATGTACACATAGATGCGCACGCTTACGTGTATGAGAGGTTTGATGCTGATGGTGTTTGTGTGCGTGTGTGTTTCGGGGTGGGGGAGGCATGTGCGCGCGGTTGTGCGCGCGCGAGGGAGTTCCGGTAATACTTACTTGCCTTTTTTTTTTTCTTTTTTTTTTACATCTATTCTCATGGACAATACAGCAAAACTAAAGAAAAAAAATCGTAAAAGGACGTGCCAAGAGACTAGCAGAGCGGACACAATGATGAACGTACAGGGTGCTGATCAACTAATTCTTTCAGGAGAGGACGTTCCAATATTGTTAAGTGCCTCAGCCCCAGCCCAGCCATCAGAACTGTCCCCTGCTCCCCAGCCCTCCTCCCCCCTCATCAACCCTGCACCCCGTTCCGAAAAGAAAAAACAATGTTGACAACTGATGAGAAGAAGCAGGAGAGAAGATCTTTGTTTTTAAAATTACAACGTGGTACCTACAGCAGAAGCATAGACGGGCATGGGGTGTGTCGTTTAGAATCATTTTATGGTAAGGTGTGCATAAGCGTTCATTACGCACACACACACACACACACACACACACACACACACACACACACACACACACACACACACACACACATGCACACGCTTACGAAATAAACCGATGACGGACAAAGAACTGGGGACGGGGAGGGGATGTCTGATCTCTCTCTCTCTCTCTCTCTCTCTCTCTCTCTCTCTCTCTCTCTCTCACACACCACACACACACACACACACACACACACACACACACACACACACACACACACACACACACACATACACACACCATACATATTATATATGTTTACACACAAAGAAAAACAAATCATTTTTGAAAGCTTGATATTTTGGAGCAGTTCAATTCATATTGTTTTTGAGGCCCTATCAGGGCCGATCTTTTCCAACAAATCCTACTCTAAATCAAATATTTTCTGTCAGGCGTGACATCTACTTTAGGTTTCCGTTGACGGGAGACGACAGAAATGCATACCCATAACCATAATAAAAACACACCCTATGAGGCATAAAACACGTTTATATAGAAAACCAGTTAACCTTTCAGGCATAAAACGGTGGGTGTTTCAATGAAACGCAGATTCTTCGTCTTTAAAGAAATGTCAGAGGAGGATATAGAACGCTGACTGAATTGACTGACGAGAGAGCTATTGCATGTTTTGTTACATCACATCTGATGGCGTCGAAAAATATTTTGTACTGGGGGGGGGGGGGGGGGGGGGGGGACAGCTTGAACTGACAGAAGCATCAAAGTTTTCATAAAAACGGAGGTAGGGAGAGAGGGGGGGGGGGGGGGGGAGGATGGGGGGGGGGGGGGGGGGTCTTGTCTTCCACATTCTTTGAAAACTGGGGTGGTGGTTGTGGAAGGAGGGGTTCAAATTATTATGGAAGTGGGAAAGGAAGGGGTGGGCGGGGACTCAACTTCCAAACAGTCATAACAGCAGGGGGCATACAAATTCTTGTAAAAGTGAGGGAGAGGTGGTGGCTTGAGGAACTCATCTTCTGAATTTTCAGAACAGCATGGAAAGGGGGTGGGGAAGGATAACCTGGCGTCCACAGTTTTGGCGTCATGTTGAAATAATGGGAGTGAGGAAGGGCTGAACGCAGTCTCGCCAATCCCGTGTTTTCATTGAGGAGGAGGGGGAGGGGGAAGGCTGTACCCTCCACCACCCCCCCACCCCCTCCCCCAACCACTCTGGTTCAAGCGCCACTGACAATGTCCAGAGGACAGGTAGACCCTAGGAACTAATATAAAGGCTTTTCTCCAAACAGAAGCTTCAGGTTCAGTCTCCACACGACCGTTACAACAGTCCTGAAAACGGAGATGATGGAACTTTCAGCTTCAACAAAATCCATACATTTCAAGCGATCAGATCTGGCCTACATACATGTAGATGTTAAAATCGAAAGTACATTTCAAACGATCAGATCTGGCCTATATATGTCTGTTGAAATCGAAAGTTCCGAAATCGAGACGCGGCCAAACAGCAAAGATGTAGGGAGTGTCTTGGAAACAATAAACACAAGGAAATATGTCGTCTGATTTTTTTTTTTCATTTTTTCTAGACATTTCTTAAAACTGTTATCTACTTCCGACGTCTGCTAGTATAACATCTAGTCATCAGCGTCACTCAGAACAACTTCTTAGAACCTCTTTGGAAAGCAGATTGAAAACATTGCAGAAGCAACCGAAGAAGCCAAGCAAAAATCAATCGTTTTTTTTTTTTTTTTTTTTCAAACACTGACAAACAAGTTTTCTCTGCCATTCGCTAATCAGTGTAAACCTGGAGAGATGTGTATCTCATGTAAAATAACGAGATCTGGCAAAATGTTGTTGTTGGAGCTTATTCATTCATTGATTCACTTACTCAATCCTTTATTAGTTCGTTCATTTCTTTATTCATTTTAATATTCATTTGTTTGTTTGTTTGATTTTTGGAGCATCTCCCGTAGCGTCACGTGTCCATAGAGCTTCATGTCGTTATCTCTATGTTCACTAGCCCTACGTGTCGACAGCCCTGCTGTTTTCAGTTCAGTTTTACTGCACCATCTTAGAAGTGCCAGGCATCAATAGCGCTACAAGTCGATCTCAGTATTTTTTGCTGACCCAGTTTCAATGGCGCTAGCCTCAAAGTCACTACGTGTGGACAGCACTATTTTCCACCTTGTCTGCCGCACACACGTCACAATGTTTCATTGGCGCAGACAACAGATGAAGTCCTTGCGAAAAGACCTGTAGGCCTACTCGGTGCTCTTTTGATAATGCCCCCCCCCCCCCCCCTTTTTTTTTTCACTCTGTCTGTCCGTCTGTCTGTCTGTCTGTCTCTCTGTTCGTGTGTGTGTGTGTGTGTGTGTGTGTGTGTGTGTGTGTGTGTGCGTGTGCGCGCGTGCGTGCGTGCGTGCGTGCGTGCGTGCGTGCGTGTGTGTGTGTGTGTGTGTGTGTGTGTGTGCGTGTGTGTGTGCGCGCACGCGCGCAATCCATAATGCAAAAGCGTTTACTGACAATTGATTGATCAAACACCTTACTGAGTAAACGCCTTACTGTAAATATTTCAGACTGCGCGAAGCAGTTTTCTCACCGCTCCACACGTGAATAGCTTAGTGATCTGCCTACTTTCACACCTCTGATGATCTTCTTCAGTGTGTCTGTCGTCTAGAGATGGACTCAGCATAGAAAATGCAACGTAATCAAAGGCAAGAAGTAGTGTAACAACGCATTCACGTAGGGACAGAAAGACACACTGACAAAGTCGACATAAACTGAGTAGTGCTCTTCAGACGTGGTGGTGCTGTTCAGACGTAGTGCTATTCAAACTTGGGGATAGAAAAAAAAACAAAAACAAAAAACAGTAATGCTATGACGTGTAAGGAATAGCGGTAATGGCACATAGCGCGTATCATTAATGAAATTAGTGATAGCAGTACATAGCTCGATCGGCACGTAATGTTAATGTCACGTAGTGCTATCGCTTTGCACTCACTTTTTGCCTGAAACAAAAGAACAGTTGCACCAGAACCAGTTCCAGACCTATGTTGTGGCAGAACATCTGAAAAAAAAAATGGTAAGAATCCTTTACCTTCTGATTTCGTCTCATAAAGTCAGTGTTACAATGAGACCTTACCAGATTACAAAAAAAAAATATACTGGAGACATACCTGTCCCCATACTACAAATTCAAAAGTTTACATAAAACCCCTGTTCAAATCAAAAACATTTAACAGTGCTATAGCTTTAACACAGAATCATCTTCACACTTCCAACAGTTATCACAGAGGCAAGCGATGCTAGGGTGAGCAGAGGATTGTTAAAAGTGAAACCAGAGACACCTACAAAGGCTGTTCTGAAAGTTCTTAAAATTTCAAGTTTCCCGAAGAACCTTCCCTGGGTGTCTACATGCTTTGACAGGCGGTCAAACCAACCTGCATATCCACGTCTGTGCCTAAGTGATGTTATCAACATTTCCCAAGGGAAAAGAAACAATCATGGGGAAAGTGTCTGAAGAGCATGGGGATGGGGTCAAGTGCAATACTCCCTCTGAAACCAAAATGTCTCTACCTGAAAAGGTGTTGAAGCCCAGTTATTGTATCACTGGAGCTGCAGTTCATTGATACCGGACTTTCAAAGGCGACACCACCAGCAGCTGCCTCTCTGAGCAAGCAGTGGTGGACAAACCAGTCAGACAGGACTGTACATTGGCTCTCAAGAGGCACCATGGTAAAATGTCTAAACATGGCATTGATATAGGGGATTGATTCCTTCTCTCAGATCCTCGTTTTTCAAGGTTTAACAGGAAACATCAAACTTGGCGACTGCTGCTATTTTGTGGAGGTCAAAGTGATAGCTACCCATATACCGTCTCCAGCGATGTTCTTCTTTGTTGATTTCAGCGGTCAAAAGTTGAGCTGCTGAATCTTTCAAGCATTTCTACGGCCCTTTCTACGCATCAGCTGGATCATGTAGATGCCAACAATGCCATTCTTACTAGTTTTGACGTGTTTATGGGAGATCAACCCAGCCAAAGAGCTTTTGGAATTGCGAATGGCCTCCTAAATTTCCCACGGCGGTGATCTTCTCTTATTATGTGCACATGGCACTCACATTTTCTAGAGTAAGTGTACCACCACCCTTTTCAGGTAGGTTCATCTTCCAGAAGACTACTCTACTTGAATTCATTGTTCCAACTGTAAATGTATACCCTTTTAGGAGCTGTCTTTTCTAAAACTGCCGCCACGCGTTCGCACCTATTGGTTTCTTTTAACACTGCCATGAAGCCATTGTAGATCAAAGCTCTGATGTCTAAGAACTGAAAGATCTCTGACAGCAAATTCTCAGCAATGAATGGTGAATAGCTGCCGATTTTGTGGAACTGACGGTTAGCTGGTCTTCGACCAAGGAATCGGTCGTGCACTGAAGACATACTTCTTTGAATTCAGAAAGTATCACTGGGAGACAGGATTCTAGCGGACTTTCAGAACAGCCATCGTCTTACATGTGTCTCTGGCAAACACGCTGAACAAACGGGACAGGGAAAACGGATTCAGGCTTTACGCGTCACTCCAGGTTGACAGATTTCATAAACTTGTGTTGACGGCTGTAGGTCTTGTACTCCGTGCCAACGACATCATCGTAACGTCTGATGACCACTACCTGTTTGCTGAATTTCATCTTCTGCCCGTCTAGCCGGTTGACGCCATAGGTGGAGTCCAGGTTGATGACCCAGCGGTTGCCGATGTTCTTGCCCACGATGTGCATGGCGCGTGGTTGGTACTCCAGGGACTTGATCTGTAACGTGGACAACCTTACAATGTGCATAGCGTCGTCACTGTCTGAACAGATCAGCAAACGCCTAGAGTTAATATGTGTTCAGAGAAAAAAGGAAAAAAATAGCAGCGAATAAAAAATACACACGTAGTCATGAGACTGGTCCGTATGTGCAGAAATAAAAGCATGTTATCAACTGCGTGCGGAAAGCACGGAAAGTAGATGCTGGTATCGGTTGATCACATTCAAATACATCCGACAATGATCCTTTGTCTTGCAGACACCGTCACTTTAAATACAACACGATTTATCGAGGATTTTCAGCACTGAGTATTTGAGTTCTTGAGACATGTCAATCAATGTATGAAATAAGCGAATAAGCCAATCAGTTTATTAAACAGATATAACTCACCAGTTGTTGAATGGCGATGGTGGTTTACTGATCTCATAGTCGTCAACCACACACAAACATATATTCCATAATAATAAGAGAATGCGAGACAAAAAAAAAACAACTAAACACTAATGTAAAACAACACCAGATGTGCGGCTGAGATGGGTCTAAAAAAAAAAGACTGTCTCCACCTCAGAGATACTACTTACTCCACAAAATAGCCCCAAGTCTTCTGACTGTCATTTCTGTGAACAAGAGGAGCAGTCAATTTCTCATATGTTATATGACTGTGACATTGTCAATAAATTCTGGAAACATTTTTTAAAAGATAGTTGAAGAAATGTGTCAGCACTGCGCCAATTTTCAGATCGATAGAGGAGCGATTTTATTTGAAGTAAAGCAAAATGTACAAACAGATACAGTGATAGATTTTGTCATGCTTTAATTAAGCTAACTTTCATATATAAAAAAGGTAGCTCTCATGTGTTCAGCCAGTCCTGCAAGCTTCCGTCGCATTGATAGGAAACAGATAAGTGTTGAACTGTATTTAGCTGTTATAAATGCTAAGAGATGATAATTTGAGAAAAGCGGATTCTTACTTCTTCCAATCATTAGTTGACTATTCTCTCCCTTCCCTTGATGTTAATCGAGTGAAACGAAATGTTAATTTGTTACTAAAGCCTGTGTCCGCTTTTGCACGAAAATGTATTTTATTTGTAGACTGTATTGGCGAGGGGATGGTGGAGGGAGATCCTATGATGACATACTGGAGTGTACATGCAAGAATCTTTTGTAATTTTCTTCGTCTAATCATGTA
Source organism: Conus betulinus (assembly GCA_016801955.1). NCBI lineage: Eukaryota > Metazoa > Mollusca > Gastropoda > Neogastropoda > Conidae > Conus > Conus betulinus. Next base: position 70,210 of record JADBJO010004708.1, read on the forward strand.
TACGTGTTGTTTGCTTATTGTTATTAAAAAAATTTTTATGTACAACATGTATTAGGTCTTCTCATGCTTTTCGTTGGTATGCTGTGTTACACATAAGCTGTGAAAAAAGATTCTCGTTCAAAATCAATTTTTTTCAAGCGAAAAAAAAAAGAACAGTCACTAAGCGATGCAAATAAATACAGGATAATGTTGCACTAATCTCACAGATTAGCGGGTAAAACAGCGTGCATGCAAACATGCACGCGCGTACACATGCGCGGATCTCTCTCTCTCTCTCTCTCTCTCTCTCTCTCTCTCACACACACACACACACACACACACACACACACACACACACACACACACACACACAGATAAACAGTCAGACGGACAAACAGAGAGTTTAAATCAATAACGTTATTTGCAATCTATTCGTGGAGGTCTCTGTTTGAAATGGACGTGGAGCGTGTCCATAATTCACTCGTCCGTCCATTTAACATCCGTCACTGAATTACGTCAGGAAAGGTGAACCCACCAGTCCTCCTCCTCCCTCTTCATGTCAGCGGATAGTCAGTCAGTGCGCCTTTGAACCCTTCAGTGGACATTTGGATCTTCCTTTTCTTTCCCCACTATGTGTGTGTGTGTGTGTGTGTGTGTGTGTGTTATCAGGGAAGGGGACGGGAGCATCTATCGTGTTCTACAAGTGATACTCATCCTGATTTCCCCACCCCCACCCCCACGCCCCCGCCCTTCTCCCTCCACAATACTCTGGATCGTTCTGTTGCCAATTCCAATGTAAACCGGCAGTTCACTGTAAAACTATCTCTGTTAGCTAGGCGTTAAGCTACCAATTAAAAGACACCCTGCACTGCTGCTAAGTTATTTTGTGGTGGTCAGCGGTGCCTGCTCTCTTTAAATGGACGCAGGACATTGCCACTTAATGACGACAGTAACTGCTCATGACATTCTTGAATATCTTCCTTTCAACAGAACCAGACACAGAAGGATTTTAGGGATTTTTTTTTTTCATGTCAGTGAAATAAACTTTTGATGGGCTGAACTGATTTAATTTATTTCACTTATTGGCTGTATTGGTTTAGTTTATTTCACATCTATGGACATGATCTATCTATAAAAGAAGTAAGCTTAATTTAATCAAATTCAGTTCAGTTCATATTGTTTATAACCCAATCGACAGCGAGAAGCCATCTCAGGGCAGTCATCTCGTAAAAATCAACTCTCTACACAGTTGTTGAAATCTTTTGAAAATCTATAACTTATCAAAACTGATTTCTTAAAACACGTCAAGATCGCATCGAAAATTTTCCCCATAAAAATCTTACACCAGAGGAAAATTTTTCACCACTTTCAAGAAATGAAAAACGACATCTTGCTATTTTATCTATTGTTGTATGTTCATCATCATTAAAACCTTTCTGCTTGACCCTTTGTACTATCTTACGAAATCTCTGAACACTTACAAGGAATTCCCAGACGCACACTACACAATCCTACACCTATTTTGCGCCGAACAGGTGAGAAGATTCTTCGTCTGCTCGTTCTTCGTCTTCATTGTCCTGAATGTTGTTTGTTTTACCTGAAGAAGACCTGGGAGGTCAAAATGCATCGTGTTTTGTCCTGGAATCTGTTCGTCTGGTGCGCCTTGCGGAACCAGTAACTTTTCTTTTTAAAGTTCATGCAATCCAAGTTTCACACCGGAGCAATATGTTCGTCACATACCTTGATGTTGGCGGTTTATAGGTTAGTTACTTACCTTGATGGTAACGATTTATAAGCTAGTTACATACCTTAATGTTGGCGGTTTATAAGTTAGTTATATACCTTGATGTTAACAATGTATATACTATTTACATACCTTGACGTTAGCGGTTTATAAGGTATTTACATACCTTGATGTTGGCGGTTTATTGGTTAGTTACATACCTTGATGTTAGCAGCTTATAGGGTAGTTACATACCTTGACGTTAGCGGTTTATAGGGTAGTTACATACCTTGATGTTAGCGGTTTATAGATTAGTGACATATCTTGATGTTAGCGGTTTACAGGCTTGTGACATACCTTGATGTTGGTAGTTTCCTTGATGTCATTCAGCAGTTCGTCCAGTTTTCTCTTGACAGTGGAGTGGGCCACGGAGGGTCCCAGGTAATCGAAGCAGACGGCGAGGGGCCGGCTGTCCGGGGCCCTGGAGAACTTGGGCAGGCCATGGCTCTTTCTCCTTCACACGCTGCAGTAGCGGGTCGTTGACGAGGTCCAGGGCGTCCCGCCGTTTGGCCGCCTGCACCTCCTCCTGACGCTGTTTTTCCTCTTCTCTGGGGTGAACAACGAAATGTGTGCGATGATGGTGACTATGATCATCGTCATCGTCATCGTCATCATCATGATCATGATCATCATCACGTCATCATCATTATCCTCAGCAAACAACAAGAAAAATGAAGATTAAAACAATAACAACAGCAACAACGACGATGGCAATGGTAATAATGAGAATAACACGATGATGATGATGATGATGGTCATCATCATCATCATCATCATCATCATCACAGTCACACAGTCATAATAATAATAACACGGACAATACAATAAGATTATCAACAGTATTAATCATACTCATGATAACAACAATTACCTTTATTTACAAATAATCAAACTCTTTACCACAATTCTGCTAAGGTATACAGACAGACCCGCAAATGAAGTCCATGTTTTGTGGACATAGTTTCTTTAAAAAAAAAAAAAAAAAAGAAAAAAAAAAAAAAAGAAAAAAAAGAAAGAAAGAAAAAAGAAAAAGAATGAACTTTGTATCTCTTTAACATTCTTTCAAAGCTGCTTCTTGAGGATGGAGAACATTGTTGTCGTTTGTTATGAAGGTGATTTTGCAGTTTTTGATGGTTGTGTTTGTTATGATTTTTGTCTAAAAGAATCATGCCTGAAGAAAGAAGTTTAATGGGGTACTACAGAATTCAGTGATTCATTAGTGAATTTATTCTCCAAAACTTATGTGTTCCTCTTTAGTACACACACACACACACACACACACACACACACACACACACACACAGATTCAGATTCAGATAATTTTATTCGTAATAGGCCATGGCCCCTAACGAAGGGGTGTGTGAACATATGTTCACAGAGAGAGAGACAGACAGACAGGCAGACAGAGCAGACAGACAGAGAGAGAGAGAGAGAGAGAGAGAGAGAGAGAGAGAGAGAGAGAGAGAGAGAGAGAGAGAGAGAGAGAGAGAGAGAGAGAGAAAGGAGAGAGATGCAAAAACAGTGTATTTAGTCGAAATGAAATCTTCCCCCAATCCAGGCTCAGCTTGAAAAGTCTGATAATCATTTAGATATGAATGATTAGTTTTGAAGCCTAAAAACACACAAACTAAAGTAGAAAAAAAGCAACACGAAAATAATCTTGAAGGAGCAGTACAGCACGAACAGTTCTGGACGTAGTTCACCGGAGTCTATAATTTTATTTCACACAGTAGATTATTGGTTTGCAACACTCCAAAGATTAGAAAATAAGAGCCGAGAACATGTGGGCATATGCTGTTAAACAAAGGGGGGGGGGGGGGGGGGGGGGGGACCCGAAATGCATAATTCCAAAGAAAAAAAGCGACGGAGAAAAGACATGTACCTTACACGCTTCTCCTCATTGTATCGTACAGCTTGTCCCTCCCTCCTCCAGCCCAGCTCATGCAGCCTCTCCATGATCTCGTCCGCCGACATGTCCTCCACGGAAGTTCCCGGCCGGGACACCAGCATGGCCATGGACACCATTTCCGGGAAGAACGTCTTTGGCGGGGCGTCGCCCCCATCCAGGCCTCGGAGGTCCTCGAGACCCAGTCTCCTGTTTTCCAGGGAGATGACTTTGGTCACAGGCGGCAGGTAGACCGGCGTCTCCGCTTCCTCTTCCGCTCTGAGCATCCCGATCTGCGGGCCGACGTGACTCGGCCTTTGCACATCAAGCCCATCTTAGCCAGGATCTTGAACTGACTAAGGGTGGGCATGGTGCAGTTTCTGGACCGGTGTGGCGATTCCACTTTCTTTCTTCTTTCGTGTTGTTCTCGTGTCCTTGTGTCCTTGTGTCCTTTGTTCTTTGATTTTCAAAGTCCTCTTTCTTTGTTACTGGATCCTTGTTCTCATGAAGTTGTTTGATTTCCCTATGTCCTTTTTCTTCTGTCTTTGTTTCTCGTGTCCTTGTCTTTACTATTTTGATTCACGGAGTCCTTTTCGCCTTTCGTTAGCTCTTATTTTTTGTCCTTCTTATTTTTTTTCCTAACCGCTGTACTCCGTTCGTTTCCCTTTCAACGTTTTAGTTCCTTCGTTTCTCGTCTGTCTGCTAGCTTGTTTTTAATTTCCTTGCTTTTATTGTGTCTCCTTTCTAGTTCTTGGAAGCCGAGGTGGTGGAGGCGGAGGTCACGATGCCCGTACTTGCTTCACTTAACTCCCTTGGCGGGGGTCTGTTGACAAGGAACGGTCATTACCTTTCATCATGCGTATTTCGTCAATGGAGGTGTTTTTTTTTTTCCTCTGTGTGTGTGTGGTGTGTGTGTGTGTGTGTGTGTGTGTGTGTGTGTGTGATATCAAGCGGGTTTTCTTTCTTCTCTTCATAAGCATTTTGGTAGAATAGTTTGGCTCTGTAATACCACTGACCTTAACACTGTTAATTTGTCTGATGGCACTAACCTCAGTCAGTTTGTGTTTATGTTTACCGTTCTGTCGATCATTCTAGTTCCAATTGCTCTGTACGCATGGCCGCCTACACGCAAACTGGCCTAGCATGTTCACACACCAGATGATGTATCGCCAAGAAACGATCAAGACGCTAGAACTTTCGTCTTCCCAGATTGATAGCACTTGGCATTTATTTATCTGTATCTTTATTTACATGTAGCGCGTAAATGCGTTTACAGTGCTCGACCCTTGATGATGCTGTCTGGAACTAACTGCTTCTGTAAGAGAAGATCTGCATGCTGAAAAGACATACGAATAAGAAAAAACAGACCGGATGGAGGCAGGAAGGCAATGAGAAAGGGGGAAAGGGGCGGGGGGGGAGAGAACGACAGAGAGGGGAGGAAGGGAGGAGAGAGAAAGAGGCAGACTGACGGACAGAGAGACTTCAGGCAGATTAAAAGGGACAGGGAGGGGTTTGCAGTGCACAGGACGACCAGACGGACCGGCAGAGGGGAAATACAAAAAGACAGCAGACAGGGACAGACTAACAGAGCGTGTGAAGAACAGACAGACAGGGAGAAGGGAGACACAAAAAGACAGTAGGCAGGGAGAGGGGAGATAAAAAGACAGCAGGCAGGGGAGACGGAGACAAATAAGACAGCAGGCAGGGAGCGGGAAGATAAAGACAGCAGGCAGGGAGCGGGAAGATAAAAAGGCAGAGAGCGGGGAAGAAAAAAGACAGCAGGCAGCAGGCAGGGAGGCGGGAAGATAAAAAGACAGCAGGCAGGGAGCGGGAAGATAAAAAGACAGCAGACAGGGAGCGGGAAGATAAAAAGACAGCAGGCAGGGAGCGGGAAGATAAAAAGACAGCAGGCAGGGAGCGGGAAGATAAAAAGACAGCAGGCAGGGAGCGGGAAGATAAAAAAGACAGCAGGCAGGGAGCGGGAAGATAAAAAGACAGCAGGCAGGGAGCGGGAAGATAAAAAGACAGCAGGCAGGGAGCGGGAAGACAGACAGCAGGCAGGGAGCGGGAAGATAAAAAGACAGCAGGCAGGGAGCGGGAAGATATAAAGACAGCAGGCAGGGAGAGGGGGAAGATAAAAAGACAGCAGCAGGCAGGGAGCGGGAAGATAAAAAGGGCAGCAGGGAGCGGGAAAGATAAAAAGACAGCAGGCAGGGAGCGGGAAGATAAAAAGACAGCAGGCAGGGAGCGGGGAAGATAAAAAGACAACAGGCAGGGAGGGGCAGGGAAGATATAAAGACAGCAGCACAGCAGGGAGCGGGAAGATAAAAAGACAGCAGGCAGGGAGGGGAAGATAAAAAGACAGCAGGCAGGGAGCGGGAAGAAAACAGACAGCAGGCAGGGAGCGGGAAGATAAAAAGACAGCAGGGAGCAGGGGGAGGGAAGGGAGATAAAATAAAAAGACAGCAGGCAGGGAGCGGGAAGATAAAAAGACAGCAGGCAGGGAGCGGGAATAAAAAAGACAGCAGGCAGGGGGAGGGGAAGATAAAAAGACAGCAGGCAGGGAGCGGGAAGATAAAAAAGACAGCAGGCAGGGAGGGAAAGACAAAAAAGACAGCAGGCAGGGAGACGGGAGATAAAAAAGACAGCAGGGAAGACGAAGGAGAACAAAAAGACAGCAGGCAGGGAGACAGCAGGGAGAGATAAAAAAGACAGCAGGCAGGGAGACGGGAAGAGAAAAAGAAAAAAAAAAGACAGCAGGCAGGGGAGACAGCAGGCAGTGAGGACGGGAGGATAAAAAAGACAGGCAGGGAGAAGGAGAGAGAAAAAAGACAGCAGGCAGGCAGTGGGACGGGAGATAAAAAGACAGCAGGCAGGGGACAGGAAAAAGACAGCAGGTAGGGAGAGGGAGACAGGGAGGGCAAAAACAGACAGCAGGCAGGGAGAAGGGAGATCAAAAAGACAGCAGGCAGGGAGATGGGAGATAAAAAGACAGCAGGCAGGGAGCGGGAGAAAAAAAGACAGCAGGCAGGGAGAGGGAGAAGAAAAAAGACAGCAGGCAGGGAGCGGGGAAGATAAAAAAGACAGCAGGCAGCGGGAAGAAAAAAAGACAGCAGGCTGGCAGACGGGAGACAAAAAAACAGCAGGCAGGGAGACGGGAGATCAAAAGACAGCAGGCAGGGAGAAGGGGAGATCAAAAGACAGCAGGCAGGGAGACGGGAGAAAAAAAGACAGCAGCAGGGAGGGAGAGACAAAAAGACAGCTTTGCAGGGAGAGGGAGATAAAAAAGACAGCAGGCAGTGAGACGGGAGATAAAAAAGACAGCAGGATGGGAGAAGGGAGACACAGAAAGACAGCATGCAGGGAGATGGGAGATCAAAAGACAGCAGGCAGGGAGCGGGAAGATAAAAAACAGCAGGAGGAGAAGGGAGACACAGAAAGACAGCATGCAGGGAGATGGGAGATCAAAAGACAGCAGGTAGGGAAAGGGGAGATAAAAAGACAGCAGGCAGTGAGACGGGAGATAAAAAGGACAGCAGGCAGGGAGGCAGGAGATAAAAAGACAGCAGGCAGGGAGACAGGAGATAAAAAGACAGCAGGCTGGGAGAAGGGAGACACAAAAAGACAGCAGGCAGGGAGATGGGAGATAAAAAGACAGCAGGCAGGGAGCGGGAAGATAAAAAGACAGCAGGCAGGGAGCGGGAAGATAAAAAAGACAGCAGGCAGGGAGACGGGGAGATAAAAAGGCAGCAGGCTGGGAGAAGGGAGACCCAAAAAAGACAGCCGGCGGGGAGATAAAAAAGACAGCAGGCAGGGAAAGGGTAGATAAAAAGACAGCAGGCAGGGAGAGGGGGGAGATAAAAAGACAGCAGGCAGGCAGACGGGAGAGATAAAAGACAGCAGGCAGTGAGACGGGAGATAAAAAAGACAGCAGGCAGTGAGACGGGAGATAAAAAAGACAGCAGGCAGTGAGACGGGAGATAAAAAGACAGCAGGCATGAAGAAGGGAGATAAAAAAAAAAGGAAGACAGCAGGCAGGGAGACAGGATACATACTATGCACCCTGTTTAATTCACACAGATTCTTATGTTATCAGAAATTTAGTAACTAAGGTGAGTGATTAATTCATCGTTTACTGCTGCAGTTTAGCACAACATAGTAGGCTAAATAGGAACAAGAGAGATAATGACTGGATAGGAGTGGTTTCATCAATTGGAATGGCTATTTCAGGGCTAGGAACTCCTAGATATTTATTAGTTGTCCTCGGAACAAATACATCCCAAAATCTGCCTGTTCACTTCGAACATTTCTATTCGCCCTCTCTAAGTAAAAAAAAAAAAAAAAAATAGTTAATAAAAGTGACTACTGGAAGCGCAATGACAAGTATGCAGGCAAAATTCAACGATAGCTTGCTCTGCATACCTGTGATGCTTGCCCGAGAGTGAGAGAAAAAAGCGGCAAGCGCTTCGATCTGATCAAGAACAATGCCAGAATACTTTACCGAATGCATCTCTTCTCAGTAGGACAATACAATGCTGGGGTTCCGTTCTGAGAAAAGCCGAGGTGTGATGATGGGGATTAGAGAGAGGTTGGGGGTGGGGAAGTGGAGCTGTAAAAGTGACAGAGGGAGAGGACAGAAGTGCTATCAGTCGACACTAAAGCCGACTAATGTGTCACCTTCACTGATGCGGTCTAACACTGTTTGCGCAGCGGACAAGCGGAGAGAGCGTTTCCATTTGTCAGCCAGAAAGTTTCACTGTAACAGAAAATTGGATGGGTGGGTATTTCGAGCCCTGTATTTGATCTTTTTAAAAGTAATTCATTGCACTGATTTCATCAACATGATTCTGTTTAGTTGTTAGTATGACATTTTCAAACAATGGAAATTCGGTTGATTTAAATGGCGTTTGGTTGGGAAAACAAAAATGAAAGAAGGAAGAACTAAAAACGAAACGAACACTGGCTCTGTCAAAGCTGACACTAGCACAAATCGATCGGCACGTGTAAAACACACTTAAGTCCCACACAACCCAGCGATGAGTAGGTAGATCAGTATTGTCTGGCCACAATCGACCGTTTCGCTCTCTGCTATCTCCTCACAATCACTTCTAATCCGACTGCCCTGCCTCTTGTGCGTGCCAGCTCGGCCAGAGATTTAGGCGAGTCCATTAACCATGCATTGAGCTCACTGGACCCGCACCCCTCACCACAGGTGAGTCCAAGTTCGCGTGCGAAGGACTGAAAAAAGTTCGTCTGAATACCGCGCACTTCTCTCGCACTCACCTCTCAGCCTCCTTTTTCACCTCAAACTGTTTCCTTACTTAAAAAACACACACACACACACACACACACACACACACAAAAAACAACCAACAACCAATCTGCTTGACACTTTTTTTTGTTGTTTTCTTTGTGTGTGTGTGTGTATGTTAAAAAAAAACAGCGGAAATTTCAACCCTTCTCGTATTGTTTCATTTCCTTCATTCTGCTATCTTTACCAAACGAATTCGTTTAATGACTACATGTTCTAATTATTCATCAACGTCATTTTCATGTGATGTTAATCACCGTCTCTGTGGACTGAACTGAACATTTTAACCCCCACCCCACCCCACCCCCCCCAAATCACCACCTTAACAGCTTTTGAATCTGTTATCAGCTGGCTGGAGTTTGAAAACAAAAGAATGAAATAATGTGGACTGTTACTAGAGGTCAGCATCGCCGGCTTCAGTCTGGAAGATCGTGGGTTCGGATCCAGTCAGACCCATTCATTTGTGATTTTTTCCCTCATGACATCCTACCCATTGCTGTGCGTGCTGTGGGCTCTATCGGGAAGACTGGAACTATGCAGTCAAGGTTCATCCACTTAAAGTATGCGACTTTGATAGGGTTGCGCACATTTCCTGATCAACATTGCGGACAGTTGTATCTCGCAGGCCTGGCTACCACCGGGTTTTACATGAAAGGAAGCGTAACGTGCAGCCTTGTCATTCTCAGGCATGGCTGGAACTTCATAGTGTTATTTTCATCCTCAAATTTTGATACAAGTTTATCTTTTGCTCGGCTGTTGAGTTTGAGTGATGGTTTATTTGCTCACACAATCGCCCAGTATTAAATGAAGCTAACAGATATATAATCATATTATCAGATAGGCATTATCGCTTCTCACTGTGTCCGTTACCATTACCATCTATTGCCATGTGTTTTGTACTTTTCTCTTCCATTTAAGAATCATTCTCCCTCACATTATTGATTCAGTACTGTTGGCATGAATGTTGAGGCAGTCCCGCACTACTGTATTCAGTCTGGCCCTAGGGCGACACCAGGCTGACAAACTTACGTGCACGTGGATGCTGCTGCGAGCGAAGGCATTCTCTGCCTTTCAGAGCAGTCGTTCACATTTCCTCAGAAGAATCTCTTTGCGACGTTTGTCTCGCTTGTCCACTGGGGATATCAAGTCCGAGCTACGGGACGAAAAAACTGGACCCCTGACCCCGCCCCTACGCTTCCGCCCCCCACCCCCTCCCTCCCTCCTTTCCCTTTCAAAAAATAATCGGCGTTGCAAAAAGAAATGGAAGAAGAATATACTTAGTTGGAAATATGACATGAGCTGAAGACAATAAAAACTTCAGGATCTGGACTTGGAACTGTTTTTTGCGCTAAAAAGGGGACCATGACAATTGAGAAATTCGCTAATGACTTTAATGGACGTGTCTACAAGAACAGCAGTGCACCAACATATTTCAGATTCGGGTAGCTTTGTATCTTTCGAAAACTTGAATGACAGTTATGTTAATGAGAAACAGATTGAAAATCAGTCCAGGGAATATTTTCTTTTTTTTTTTTTAACAATGGTATAGCAGCACATGTGGACAAAAGTGTATGCGACTTCAAAACATGATGGTAATAGAAGATGCTCATCACATACGTCATAACGCTGACCACGAGAGAAAAAAAATCGGGATAAATCCTTATTCCATTCTCTCATATAACTGTGCATTGGATTCGCCCACCTGGCGGTGCGAAGAGGAGATAATCATCGAAAGATCACTGGTATGAATAATAGAACTCTGAGCTCTGCCGTCCCTCACGGCAATTAACCGCAGCCCTCCCAATAGCGCTGCGTCAGTGCTGGCACCTTTGACGTGATGCCACGGCATCTGGGGGTAAATGAACTGAGCCTGTTTCTCTTTCTGTCATTTCTCCTGCAGAGAGAGAGAGAGAGAGAGAGAGAGAGAGAGAGAGAGAGAGAGAGAGAGATGCACTAGTGTCATGACTCCAGGCATAAATGCACAACGGCATCTGCACGCAACACAGAAACGTGTACACGCACGTGCTCCGGCATAATCTGAGGTCAATATTAGGCAGGCATCGCGGTGTGACAGATCGATCGACGGTGGCGTTTTGATTTATGTCGCTCCCATTTTTTTTTTTTTTTTTTTTTTTTTTTTTTTTTTTAATGGGCACACATGAAGAAAAAGAAACTTCCCATGATCAACATTGATAATGTACATAGATATCATATATGGTTATAAGAACACGTTACACGCCTTAACTCAGATCCATCAAATCATACACATTTCAGGATCACATTGTTCTGATCGAGCTGCAGGGTCGTGGATACCATGTAAACGTGAATTATGCACAGTAAGCATAAGCACTCTAATAATTTACTATATGGGGGCCCATTTTGTTTGGCAGTTTGTATGATTCATCTCCATTAAAGACATATATTTCTCCTTTTTATATCTACTGTCCAGCTCCTTCAAATACATGTTTAGGTTAGGTTTGAATTTGTTAATTCTGCATTTGTAAATAAAACATTTTCCCATTAGAATTACCAGATTTAACATATCGGTTTTTTTTTTTTTTCTTGCGTCAGTGCCAAATAATATAATTTCCGCATTAAGGGACAATCTTTCACAGTGTGAAACAGTTCATTGTCAAAAAAACTTTCAAGTTCTTTCCAGAAAGTATGTGTAAACCCACAATCCCACAGGTAGTGACGAATCGAATCTTTCTTTCTGTTACAAAAATTGCACATGTCGCTTTGAAAAATTTGCATACTTTTCAGAACTGTATTTGTCACCAGAATTCTGTGGCATATTTCTAACTGGAACCATTTCAGTTCCGTCGCTGCAGTTTCTATTCAAACGCTGGAAGTCTCGCTGGATGGTCTGATAAGGTCTGTTACCTCTTCCTTCCTCCATGCACAGACTTCTTCAGCACCTTGGTGGTAGATTTTGAGGGAAGCTACTGTCAGTTTAAGGTGTGTCACCGTACGTTGATTGTACTTACACCGTTGTCTGACTTACTAGTTGGCGATGAAACCATCCCCATTTGGTGATCAAGGTGTTTCTAATGTGTAAGGAGTCACGAACAGCAGTATTTCTTTCCATGCTTGATTTGGGCGTCAGATTCAGCAGCGCCTGCCTCTCTCTCTCTCTCTCTCTCTCTCTCCTGGGAAAAGGGAGATCATCGAGCGGGAGTGAACTGCTGTTAGTTATGTGCAGGCTGAGAATTTCTGAAGCATTGTCACAAAATATTAGATTCGTTTTTTTTTTTCTTTACATTTTCTTTAACATTTGACAGACAGACAGACAGAGACTGAGAAAGGGACAGAGGGACAAAGACAGAGGGACAGTGAAAGATGGTAGAAGAATGGAGGGAGGGTGGATGGAAGACTCTTTGGTGTTTGATTCAAGACACCTTAAAAAAAAAAAAAAAAAAAAAAAAAAGACACACCCAGACACCCTATCCATACCGAACTGACCAACCTCAGAGGTTCAATAATGCATCTTTGGTCACCAGCGGGAGGTGAAAGCTTGGGGAAACAGCCAGACATAGACTCACCTTGTAATAATTGCTATCGAGACTGGCGCAGACTTCATTTGCAAATGTGTGACAATCATAACAGAAAGGTACAGTCGCCTCCCTTGGCTCAGACTTCTGTCCATTGGCTCGCTATTTTTGCGTTTGCTGGCGGTGTGGAGAGAGAGAGAGAGAGAGAGCATAGCGGTCGTCAGAAGGATAGAGTCCGTCTGCCCTGTACGCACGCGACTTGCCTTATGTCACCGCAGGTAATGTTGGGTTTGATATCAAATCGTCGCATTTACTAGTTATACGAATCCTCATAAGTATGGTAGTCAAAAATCAATACCCAGAACGATTTTTTAAAAGTCGTTTTAGTGTTCAACCCATCACCCCTCATCACCCAGTCCTCTTCTCCCATCTACACCATCTTTAATTAACGCTGTTACGGCTCTCTAGTTCACATGATGAAATGTCATTGGAATGATGTTTTGTGTGAAACGCAGACGGAGCAGTAACAGCCAACAACACAGATGAAGAAGAGGAGAGACGGTGAGCATCTCGCCATGCGCTCCCACAAATAGTCGTCTTTGTCGAAGTCGCCTCCCCTTGCGCATTTTGGGGCAAGACAATCACCAGGTACCATGAGAGAATTAGCCAAGCTGACTGCTCTGCCCTTTCTGCCAGCTTCATTATGCATTGTTCGTCGAGGTCGGCTGACTTCCTGCACGTAACCTTCGTCCCCTGCACAAACTGCTGTGTGTGTGTGTGTGTGTGTGTGTGTGTGTGTGTGTGTGCGTTTGTGCGCGCACGCGCGCGTGCGTGCGTGCGTGTGTGCGTGCGTGCGTGCGTGTGCGCGCGTGTGTGCTTGTGTGTGTGTGTGTGTGTTACAAGCTAGACTGACACAATCAACCGCAAAGCATGACTAACATCCAACCAATCCCTGATTTAGTGGCAGAGAGAGAGAGCCATACCGATCGACAGGAAGTGGTGAGTGACTCCGATATGAGCAATGGAACTCGAAAAGCAAATGTACTAACGGTCGCGTTTGAATACATGCGTACATTCAGGAAACAGTTGTGGAGGCACTGCTGAACAAACCCTATGCGAAAATCTTTAGGCAAGAAAAGCCAGTGATAGCGTCTCTCCCTTTTTCTGGCTTCAGAAAGTGCCAGTGTGCGTGTGCAACGCTTTCTTTTTTTTTTTCTTTTTTTTTTTTTTTTTTTAAGCCTACGGCTGTGGAAGAAGATGCAAGACGAGACCGGAAGCGCGCTGGCCACCATCATCATGCTGTCCCACAGACTGTGGCTGTGTCGTTAATTCTCGGTGGCAACTAAGTCAAAGTTAAGGAAAAGACTGCGACTCGAGATCCAAGAGGTTGGTTCACCAATGATAAAGATTTTAGGCTGGGTATGTGTGTGCGCACGTGCGTGCGTACGTGCGTGTGTGTGTGTGTGTGTGTGTGTGTGTGTGTGTGTGTGTGTGTGTGTGTGTGTGAGAGAGAGAGAGAGAGAGAGAGAGAGAGAGAGAGAGAGGTGATGATGGTATGAAAGAAAACTGAAAATAATGAGACATGGAAAGATAGATCTGACGGTAATCTTGATGATGAAGATGTTGCTGCTGTTGCTGCTGCTGTTATTGCACTTTGGCCTGTGAGCCATAATCATAGAGAGAAACGATGAAGATGACCATAATAATGAAGTGTCCCTTTTAATCACTTTGCTTATACCCTCACCTTTCCATTAATAGGCAATATGCTCAGCAGACCCGACAACAAACGGATTTTGAATTTAAAACATCAGACCAGTAACCTTAAAAGGGCAGGGGCAGAGATGGCAAGACTTTCTTTCACAATTCTTGTGTCAAAATCTCACTTTGTACGCGCGCGCGCGCGCGCGCGTGTGTGTGTGTGTGTGTGTGTGTGTGTGTTTTGTGTGCTTATCTTCGAAATCTTGGATATTTTAGGGGGTGGGATATGGAGTGGGTAAGGTGAGGTGGTGAGATTTCAGAGCTCCTGCGTCTACTAAGGGGGAGCCACAGATGGAACGCACATAAGGAACAGTTAACTAACGGCAAGGATTCTGGACTCATCAAATTTTATTTGGGGGCCTGCTGTTCTTTGGATATGCAACTACGCAGTTGCGATTTTATTTCAACCATCGTTTTTATTTACTTTGGCCTCTGATGATTTTCGTTTCTGGATTTCTTTTGCTAAAACGTTTGATTACACATAAACCAGTTCTAGCCGTTTTTTAAAAAAAAAAAAAAAAAAAAAAAAAGAAAAAAAAAAAGCTTGTCTAGCTTGATTGACTGCTTCCAGGGATATTCTGTTTGTTGTTCACTGGTCGCTACTAAAGACAAAAAAGAACTACCTGATTTTATTTTTATTTGATCTTACATGTGACATGATCTTACCCATGATAATTGCAAAAGAATCGTGTGTTTTGATCTGCGGGTACGTCTGTGATGGTTTATTCACTTCTAGACATCTTATTACCATTCAGCATAGCTAGTGGCTTTCCAGTTGGACATGAATCTGTTGTAGAAACGAACAGCTTTCAAATGTAGTTAGATTACCTTTGGATTATTATGTTTCATCGAATTTTCTTTATTCAATTGTATCCAAACTGTTCATTTTGTCCAGGATTGCTTGAATTTCAGCATCAGTGTATTTTGATACCCATGGTGGCTTTATTACTGGTCTTACTGTGTGTGTGTGTGTGTGGGGGGGGGGGGGGGGCTTTTGGGTGTGTGTGTGTGTGTGTGTGTGTGTGTGTGTGTGTGTGTGTGTGTGTTATACACAGGAGTAAATGTTTCGATCCAGAATTCAGGTGCTTCACGGGGATTTTTTTTTTTTTTTATCTGATATATGTATTCTAACTGCGATTTGGCTCACCTGACTGAACATGTCCCCTTTAAAATGTTTAGAGCGCCTGTGATATATAATTCTATGTGCTACCTTCGCAGTTTTAATTCGAGGTTTGTACCACGTTACACAAACAGGATTGTTACTACTAAACGCGCCTGACGGAGCACATGCATTGCAGCAGTTGAATGCTTTGTGTTTACCTAAACGGGGTCCACTGAAGTTCTTCAATTTTCAGTTTGGTTCGTCAACTTGTTTGTTCTAAGCCTTGTAACGTGTAGATTTGGTAGCTTGTTGGTTCGCTTACAACAACTCCATATTGAAATTCCCAAGCACACACACTCCCCATAATAGATAATGAGGCCGACAACCTCTTAGGAAACCTAAAAGCCACCAACAGACTTGGAAATGATTTTCATGCTATTGCGTATGTAGGTCTCATCACTCTTTACCAGTGAGTTCATTGCAACAGGGGGCGATCGAAACTATCACATAAATCCCGGTTGTGTTTTCACTCATGCGGGAGCCGACTTTTATTCCATTATGCAAAGAATCTTCATCTTGATGAAGGCAGGCAGATAATGAAGAAGAACATTACCATAGCCACTAACAGTGTTTTTGTTCCGTTCCATCTGCTTGGTCTTTGTGAAGAAAACGGTATTTCTTACGTCATTTGCTGTGTACAAACGAGCAAAAAAATGTTGCTTTGGCTTGTACATCACAAGCAAGAAATGAAAATGATTCCAGCAGGGAAAACATGATACCAAGAGAAATGTGTATGTGCAGCATAGTCTCTCTCTCTCTCTCTCTCTCTCTCTCTCTCTCTCTCTCTCTTCATCGTGTTCATCGTGTTCAGTTGTGTATGTTTGTGTATGTTTTCTCTCTGGTGTTAGTTTTCGAGCACAACCATTTATCATGTAAGCTTCTTCCGTTGTCTGTATGTTTTCAGATCTGAACTCTTGTCATTGACAGCACAAAACGTAGATCTTAACGTCACCGAGCACAGCGGCGGCTGGTTTGCATCTCTTCTTTCAACGGACGAATGAGAACATATGCAGGCCACGATAGGGAACTCCTGCCGTTGCAAAAGTGTATATGCATTAGGTTGTGGCCCTTGGTATGATTGTAGTGAAACTGCTACGTGCATTTCAAGAATCCGCGCTGAGTGGTCTATTTCAGATGTCCTCCAGTTCACCCCTAACCTAAAAAGCCGAAAGGACGAAGTTCGAACACTTGCAGCTGTATACACACACACGCACACGCACATGCACGCACGCACAAAATATACACGTTCACGCTGGCACACACATTCACGCATACGTATTACGCGCACGCGCGCGCGCACTCACACACACACACACACACACACACACACACACACACACGCGCGCACGCACACACACACACAACACACACACACACACACACACACACACAACTACATTGCGATCGGTAAACCCGTCACTTCTGCCGGGTGTTCAAAGACTGTAACATGTTATTCTGTATATAAAAACAGACTATCGTGAAGAAGAATCTCCTGGAACAACTGATTGACTGACCTGCTAACTTTGAGCTTTATATATATATATATATATATATATATATATATATATATATATATATATATATATATATATATATATATATGTGTGTGTGTGTGTGTGTGTGTGTGCGCGCGCGCGCGCGCGCGCGTGCGCGTGCGTGCGTGCGTGTGTGTGCGCGCGCATGCACATGTGTATGTGTTAAAGACGGACACGGGCGATGAGTTCCAGATTTGTAGAGCAGAAATAATAACATCTCTTCCGCCCTGCCTTTTCTCGCTGAACTCTGGTGTGCGGAAGATCCTGTCATGAGCAGAACAGAGGACCTTGTCGACACCTAGACTTAAACGTCTGAAAGTTCAGAAAGGTGTTGGGATGCATGCAGCTCCAGACAAGAGGTTGTGTAATGTATTTATTCTTCGTTCACCTTGGAACCAAGGGAAATTCTTTCAAGAGAGGGGTACAGTGCTGAAATTTGTGTAGTTTAACGATTAGTTTGGCGGCAGAATGTTGGACCGGTTTGGAGACGTCTCAGAAGAAGTTTCTGTGGATAGACAGCAAGGTCTAACCCGTGTAAATATGTAGAGTAATAGATAGCATAATTATCTCTGACGCTAGGCATTCGCGAATTGGGCTGATACGTCTGAGTTCAGTGTATCAGGCCTGACATGTTCTGCGTGATGTGTCGGTTCGTCGAAAGATTCATGTCAAAGTAAATACCAGGAACACGGAAGTGATCAGAGAATAGAATAGTGGCGCATACAAGCGAAGTGGCCGTGGAGATAGTATAGAAGAAGAATCTGAAGCTATATCTTATCTATTTCTCTTATCTATTTCTCTGCTTACTAAATTATTTGTTACAGAGATTTTCTTTCATTTATTTATTTGCTTGTGTATTTGTTATCATCCTGATTTCATGCTTTACTCTGTGTGTGTGTGTGTGTGTGTGTGTGTGTGTGTGGTGTGAGTGTGAGAGAGAGAGAGAGAGAGAGAGAGAGAGAGAGAGAGAGAGAGAGAGAGAATCATTTTTCATTCTCTTACCTCCCTTACACTTCCTGCCCCCTGTTGTGAACAAACTCCGGTTAGTCAGATTTTGCTCGTTTGTTTGCTTTTAAAAAAATTTGTTGTTGTTGTTGTTGTTGTTGTTGTTGTTTTTTACTAGTTGTTGCTGTGTTGTTCTGTTTTGGTCTGTCCTGTTGTAGTCAGTTTTACAAAACATCTTCAAATCGAAAGGCACGTATGATTTTAGTCCGTTCTTACTCTTACTGTTGTCCTGTCTTCTCCATGGATTTTAATTCTCATGCTTTGCTGGCAGTTCTTTTCCACCACCTCAGTCCATTCCTTCTATATAAAGAAAATTAGGCTCTGTCTAGCACATGTCATCGTATTAAGCAGTGTGGTGTGTGTGTGTGTGTGTGTGTGTGTGTGTGTGTGTGTGGATAGGTGTGAGAATAATGTGTTTGTGCATGCCCGCATGCGCGTGTGTACGCCCAAATCTGTCTTTCGTTGTATTCAAAGCCGCCCGTGGTCCGGTTGATTTGCCCCTTGCGCCTGTTTACCCGTACAGAAGTTTACCAATCTAAACATGAAGAAAGAAAGGCATGCTGGAACAGTGGGGGCACGGTGGTCCAGGACACCATGAAATCACAGTTGGAGGATGCCATAAAGGTCGTAGCGTACCAGGGGCGGATCAGTTGTTCGAGGAAAGGAATATTCCAGACTTCCTTCTTTTTCGTTTTTTTTTTTTTTTTTTTTTTTTTTTTTTTTAATTTCTTAATTTTAATGTGTCAACAGCTATCAGGCCAAAATGTGTGGAGGAAGATTGAGGACGCTAAAAAGGGTAGAGAATGGTTCTGTCACAAAACGGATGTCTAAAACACCATGATCGTAATATTTTGGTAGAACTGCGGGTGGAAGGAAGAAGACACGACTAAAAGACAGAAGGAAGAGGAATTTTCGACATTTCTTTGGTCTTGTCGTTTTCACACACACACACACACACACACACACACACACACACACACACACACACACACACACGCATGACAGAGAGATGTTCAAGCTCATTGCTCAAAGTTTGTTGTATCACAGCAAAGTTTATTCGCGATAAAATGCTTTGTCTGACATATTCACAGCTTATTTTCATGCACAGAAAGCGGAAACAATGCACAATATATTGCATAGTTTACACACGCTCAGATGATAGCGAACGTATTCAAAGTTGCATAAGCTTGTAAATCTGTCCGATATAAAGCCGTCGAAATGAAACTTTTGTTCGGATGCTTCCTCAAAGACACTTCAGTTGATATCAAATGCTTGCTGTGTTAAATAACAGCAGCTGGCTCTATAACCTTTTGTTATTACATTCAGAGGAAAGGTTCACATCTAGTACGAAGTTACAGTCTACTCCCACCAAACGATTGATAATGTTAATGAACCAAAATTGAGACAAGACTTTGACTTCAACAGAACGTATTCACTCTCTAATACAACAAAATAACGCTTATTTTTTTTTTTTTTTTTTTTTAATTAAATGAAAGTAAAGAAACGTAACATAATAGACCAGTTAAAAATATTTTTCATGTTCAAGAAGCAAAGTCGGGAACAGTAGACAGGAAATAGTATCATTTCTTGAGTTTTGTCTACAACTTTCGAAAAGTTTCTACAACGCTTTTAGAACGATGCTATTCTTTCTACGTTTGCATATATACGTCATCCTGAAGTGAACGTGATAGGCCTATGGTACAACTTTATAGAACCTTTGAAGGAAAATGAAAACATATCGACCTGAAACAACCAAGAAGACAGGCAAACTCGATCTGTAGCCCGGTGAAATGATACTACTACTACTACTACTATTACTGCTGCTGCTACCACCACTACTACTACTTCTACTACTACTAACAACTAAATATGTGATTAAAAAAAAAACAGACATAAATTAATAAGATCATCTTAGGCGACGTGTTGGTAAACGTGAAGGACTGGTGTGTGCATGTTTGAAATGTAATAACGAACGTTAGCTAGATTCTGTCGTTGCTGTTCTTTTCTTTCTCTCTTTCTTTTCTCCCTTTTTTTTTTTTTTTTTTTTTTTTTTTTTTTTTTTTTTTTGAACAGAAGATTTCAAGAGCCCCTTCTACGCTGAGGGGAATATGTACAGGCCTACTAAGTTAACGTCTGAAATAGTCGGAATGAATATTTTACCGAGGATTTGAATGTAACTACAAATTTACTGTTAGCCGTCCCTAAATCACAAATTCCAAAGTTTAACACAACACTGTTTTCAAACTAGTTCACTCGTTGACATGAAACTGTATCTAAACTAGAAATTCAGTGATTCACACGAATCTGTACCCAAGGTAAAAATAAAAAATTTTAAAAAAGTAAATAAATAAAAATAAAATTAAAAAAAGGAAAAAAGGTAACACAAAAATCATCATTACACACAGAATAGTTTACAACTGACGGTTAGAGTGGGCACAACGCAGTGAAATGTAAAACCAGATACATACAGCCTACGAAGCTGTTCTGAAAGTCTAAGAATTTCTAACACAAAGAAGCCCACAAATCACGCGGTAATGCAAGTTACTCGAAGAATCCTCAACGTGCAGATACAAACTTTGGACTTTCGAACAAACCGGGCATCTATAGTTGGTCCACATGACGTCATCGACATCATCATCAAACACTTGCGTAAAACTCTTGGACCGTTGCTATGAGGGCTCTCTATCTGTGTTCCTGATAACTGCTTCCTGACATGCGTGAAAACACCTGTCTCGCTGGAAAAAGGTCTGGAGATCCGAGAATAAGGAGATAACCCCCCCCCCCCCCCCCCTCTCTCTCTCTCTCTGTTGTTTTTTGGAGGAGGGGAGGGTCGGGGGACTGCAAAGCCGAGCGAGCTATAAATTAATGGGATACCCGACTGTGAGCGGCGACTGCTGCAAGAGCAATTCGGGCGAGCGATATTGCATACACTAGACCCCTTGTGGGTGAACGTAACAACATGTCCCGGTCTAGCAATGAAAGAAGTGACCCACTGCTATTTTTCAGATTTTTTTTTCTTTCTGAATTTAAATGAAAACACCCGAACGGACGACCGTTGCTTGTTGGTGGATCAAAGCTGTGTAGATTTTGACCAGCAACAATTGAATCTTTCACGCATCTTTCAAGCACTTTTATGCTAGCCCTTCATGTAGGTCTGCTAGTCGAGTAGCTAGCCCACGTGCAACCAACAGATTGGCGCACAGACTGCGAACCTTTGAACGCACCACAAGTAAGATCAAGACAACTGCAGAGCTTCTACGAATCTCATACCCTCCGTAATTCCTCTCTGTCTTTAAAAAAAAAAAAAAAAAATGTTCTACTAATTTTATGTTTTCTCGAGTAACAGTATCAGTCGGCTTGCACAAGTACCGTTTACTCCGCTAGAATTCGTTGTGCCAATTGAACACTCTTTGGTGATTCGGAGCGCGTTTGAAAAGTAGCCACTGAACAAACATTCATATTCTTCGGTCATTTGCATAATAATTTTCTTTAAATCGGAGCATTCCATTACCAACAACAAAATCAAAATCCAACGCGTGAAGAACCAATAACAGTCAGAGTTTGTGGACACTGCAAATCTTTGGAGTTCGAACTGTGTATAAATTGTGTAACGCACCCATACGTTTTCGATTCAAGAGATGCCCCCATATAGCCTGCATCGAAGGATTCAAACAACAGCCATTGTATCATAATTATGCCCTGGCCAAATACTTTTTAACCTACCGGTCGTTACATCAAACCAGTGCAGACTTCGCGAGTTACTGTAAATTAACCGATTTCAAAAAGTTGTGCTGACGAGTGATGGTCTTGAATTCCATGCCAATGACGTCATCGTAGGGTTTTGATGACCACCACCTGTTTACTGAAGGTCATCTTCTGCCCGTCCAGCCGGCTGACGCCATAGGCGGAGTCCAAGTTGATGACCCAGCGGTTGCCGATGTTCTTGCCCGTGATGTGCATGGCGCGGGGTTGGTACTCCAGGGACTTGATCTGCGACAGGGATGACGTTTCAGTCTGAAGAACGTGTTGTCGTCATTGTCAAAGCGCATCAGCAAACCTAGACCTCATTTTGCGTCATTTGTTGTTCGTTCATTCACTTTGTTTCCTTTATTTTTTTTTTTTTTTTTTCAAACACTTAAGCCAATCCGCCAATCCGCACAGACCATATCAGGACTGTAAGCTGAATACAATTTAAAATGTGAAAAAAAAAAACCAACAACAACAACAAAAACTGCAAACTGCACAAAAAAGAAAAAAAAATCGGGGGGAAAAATCGGGTTTAAAAAGACAAAAGTACCTTAAACTGCTAGTTATAAGCTAAAACCATTCGTCCCTGATTACGCATGGTCATATAAGATGAAGCCTATCAACTCTATAATATTTTTTCTTTACATCTTTGGGAACATTTCTAATGAGTTTATTCGAGGAGTCTGCAGTGTAGTGCTTACGTCATGCCCATTCGGCATTCGATAGGAAAAGGGGTTAATGACGAGTGTCTCTCCCACGGCAAGCCAGGCATGCACAATAAGACAGCTCCCTATCTGAAAAGGTTACTATGCTTGTTTTATATAGTCAGTTAAACAATAAACCACAAGACCGGTCACTACAGACAATCTTACGACAAAAAAAAAAAAAAAAAAAAAAAAAAAAAAGTTTGTTTTCAGTCACCCGACCGCCCTAAACTTGTTTTCACTGCAGGGGAAAAAAATGCACAAAAGTAGCGTAGGCAGAGAAGTGGACCTGGGGAGAGATAATCAGATTCCACTCATTAACCGCTCAAGGGCAAGTACTATGTATGCTACCGGATGTTGACGTCACACAGCGCTCTAAAGCCACACGTGGCAGCATGAGGTTCTCAGCCACGTGGGCTATTGTTTACACCTCCCTCGCGAAGAGTCCGCGCTTCGTGTGGATTTGCACGGGAGAAGATTTTGTTTAAAAGCATGATGCTATTTCTGTTAATATGATATTAAATCTTTGGCATAATCATGTGAAGCAAACATTAAATTGTATTAATAACAAATGAAACGTGACTCATGACGCTACGTTACATGTTAACATTTCTCTCATCTCTCTCTCTCTCTCTCTCTCTCTCTCTCTCTCTCTCTCTCTCTCTCTGTTCGTATTTATTCTTTTAAACAGAATAGGCACTCAGATATGGAAAGTAAAGAAGAAGAAAATCGCTGGTTTTCCTTAGTTAAAAATGTGTTTCATTCTGAACAGTTTCTCAAAGTCATAACAGATAAACGGCACGGAATAAATTACGCAAGATTCAGGTTGAGAACTTTAGGTTCTAATGCGAACAAAAGATGGTTTGAATGTGAAAAATGTGTTTCATTCTGAACAGTTTCTCAAAGTCATACACAGATAAACGGCACGGAATAAATTACGCAAGATTCAGGTTGAGAACTTTAGGTTCTAATGCGAACAAAAGATGGTTTGAATGTGAAAAATCCACATAATCTCCTTGTCCTGCATGTAGACACATTATTGACGACGAAGCGCGCTTTCTGTTCCATTGTACTGCGTATAATGAAGTGTGGACAAATTGTTCATTTTTCCAGTTAAATATAGCGAAAAGACAAGATGCGCGCTGTCGTGTTAGATCATGATGATGTGTGTGTGTGTGTGTGTGTGTGTGTGTGTGTGTGTGTGTGTGTGTGTGTGTGTGTGTGTGAGAGGAAATGAGAGAGAGAGAGAGAGAGAGAGAGAGAGACAGAGAGACACAGAGACACAGAGAGAGAGAGAGAGAGCGTGCGTATGTATAAATGTGTGGACAGAGAAACGGACAGACACAGACAGACTGAGGCAGAGAGACGTATATGGAAGTTAGTGTCTTGAGCGCGCGTGTGTGTGAGTACATTTGTACCAAAAGTTGTCTAGTTTACGTAAAGAACTCAAATGATCCCTGCAACTGGGTGTTGATGAGGTGGACCATTCCAGATTTGGCGTTCATCATAGTTCAGAACAGGGTCTGACCGGAGCTGGACGAACAAATTATCCTCTGTCGTTTTCACGTGTAACTACAGATCCTTCTGTTGTTAAGAAGAAGAAAGCTCTGACGTCATATATTGGTATTATTTTTACGTTGACGTCATATATTGGTATTATTTTTCGTAACATAGCCAACATGACGCTTCATTGCACTCGATGCATGGGATTAAGATGGCGCCCCTAATTACCGCCTAGTTTACATCAGTTTGGCAACAATGCAAACTGTACGATGGCATTCCTGTAATTTGTGTAAAGATGTGTTATTGTTGAAAAAAGAAAGAACGGTTTAGTTATCACTTGATTGCAGCTTCACTTGCTGGATTGACTACAGATCATAAGCACGTTTTTAGTTTCACTCAGTTGCATTTGGCAAAATGATTATGAATGAATCCATCCCTCTGTCATCCTCTCTCTCTCTCTCTCTCTCTCTCTCTCTCTCTCTCTCTCTCTCACACACACACACACACACACACACACACACACACAGAGTAGATAGATAGAGTCTACACATCGACTCGATGGAAATTACATTCAAAGGGCCCAAACTTCAATGAAATAATCTTAATAAATTACTTGTAACAGCATTTTACATGAAATGCAATATTACACGGCTTTTATCAGTCGTATAATATACTAATTGTAAGTTACCACAATTTTTCAGGAAAAATATCCATTTTGTGACGTTGAAAATGTTCCTGAAATCGTTAATCGAAGGTTTATAGCCAGTACAAGTCGGTGACATCTTTAGACAGGGAATGGCTGGGAAGGTCGTATCACGATTTATCATTTTGCAACGTTTGTCAATGAAAGCCCTTGTAGTTGCTGAGAAAATGCTAACATTGAAGTACGCACAGGCCAGTGTGCATGCATAGATGACAGTGCGCGAGCGCGAGTGTGTGTGTGTGTGTGTGCGCGTGTGTGTGTGTGTGTGTGTGTGTGCGCGCGTGCGTGCGTGCGTGCATGCGTGTGGTGTGTGTGTGTGTGTGTGTGTGTGTGAGAGAGAGAGAGAGAGAGAGAGAGAGAGAGAGAGAGAGAGAGAGAGAGAGAGAACGTCATGCATAGTCTGCTTGCTCAAGTGTGCAGTCTAAGGTGGAAGTGTGTAAATAATTGAGTCCTATTTCCATTTAACATCTGTCGTTGACATGCGGTGGGGAAGGTGAGCGAGGTGCTACGAACCGTCCACAAGACAGCTCTCCTACAAGACAGCTCTCCTACAAGACAGCTCTCCTACAAGACAGCTCTCCTACAAGACAGATCTTCTTTCTTCACGTTTTTGTCTCATTTTTCTTCATTGCAGGCGCGCAATGGTGTGTGTGTGTGTGTGTGTGTGTGTGTGTGTGTGTGTGTGTGTGTGTGTGTGAGGGGATGGGGGGGGGGGGGGTGAGAGCTGGGGGGGGGGGGGGGGGGGGGGGGGGGAGGCTAGTCTCACGCATGACCGGTGCTCATTTTGTGGCCACATTCCGCATTGGAATTTTGCCCTAAAACGCTGTATAATCCATGTAAGCGTCTTGAGGCCTACCATTAAAATTGAGCTAGCATTTAATGTTGAACCGATAATTGACCAGAAAGAACACCTCCCCACCAATTATTCCCCTTGTTTTGGGGAATCTTCACCGACGACGAAATCACAATCAATCTTCAAAGTGCATTATTACCTTCCCCTTAGTTGACACACATTTCAGGCCTTTGCACTCACCCGCGACCCTACTTTGGCGCCAGCTTCGAGCATCCAAAATAATCCCATTCCTTTGATTTTAATCTGTCTGCTTGGAACCACCTGGCTCGTACCTTGAGGGCCATATGAAAGAAAATGAGGAGAATCAACTTTCAAACACAATAAAAATTCTCAAAACAATCTAACTGCGCCAGTCTGCAAATACTCGACTCCTTAAGCAAGGCCTTGGCGCATTAATTTTTGGTGTGCAGCCTATCGGTTTGCCCCATCATTCTCCCACCCCCACCACAACACTGCATGACTTCCTTGTCTTCACAACATGAAAATCAAGTTAATTCTGTTAAACATTCAAGCGCAAGACGGTTCTTCACAGTAAAGCTGTCAGTGTTAGGTCGTTGTGAAGCCACCGGCCAGAGGAGGCCTCGCAATATACCAGTAAGTCGCTTTTGTGTGTTCTGTAGCGTCTACAGGAGGACACAACCACATAAGTCTGCTAACAACGACAACCACTACTTCAAACAAGCGTTCTTGATTGCCTTCCACATACCCGAAAGTTTGTGCTAGCTATAGTTTGTGTTTGGCGGGAGAATCTGCTTGTGCCACATCAGGTATTAATATGCCAGGGCCGTGTGCAAGTTTTCGAGTAAACGTAGATAGGCTCAACTGCACTTTTCGCATAATTTGCCTCGAGTCTGAAAATTGACCCCCCCCCCCCCCCCCCCCAATACCTGCATCCTCCCGTTTGTTCAATATGCGCATCGAGATGCACGCTGGATGACTCCATCAAGTCATACTAAGTTTAACAACAATTTGAAATAACTCCCCAGTTAACAGGGACAAACACATTACAAGACAAAGCACGGCACGTTTCGACCTCTTAGGTCTTCTTCAGGCAAGATAACAACATTCAGGACAACGAAAATGAAGAACGATTAATCACTGAACTTCTCAAATTCGGCGCAAGATGGCGTTGAATCCACGTTAACTGGCGGAGTTATTTCAAAATTCTTTTAAGACTTGTTTCAGTTTCCGCCTGCAGTCACCTCAGTCTGCAACCGAGTCATATTAAAGCAAATGGAAGGGAACTGCTTTGGAAAGCCCAGTTAATATAGGTTTTGGGTCACAGGTCAATATCGTAATGGAAAGAAAACCAAATGACATGATTGATGGTGAAGAGGGAGAAGGGGGGGTAGGGAAAGAGGAGGAGGCAGAAGAGCAGTGTTCTGGAAGGGCACCTTTGTTTGTTTTTGTTTGTTTGTTTCCCTTCTGTAATAATGACGTATGAGGGACACCTTGGTGTAAAGGTATCCGTGTCTTGAAGGTGGTGTTACGGCGGTCGAACTCACCCCATGACATAACTACTTAAAACTGGATTATTGTACGAAACCCACTACAAATATTCACAGTGCAGAAAGCCATTAATATGATCCAGATTACATTAAAACCACGAAATAAGCTATTTCATAACTCGAAGTCACTGAATCATATTGACTTTACGTTAAAACCGTGAAACAGCTATTTTATACCGTCCATTAGACACAGTTTCAAAAACTCAGAACACACAACCTGTAAGTACAGTTTACAATTTGGAACTATGTAGTATAATAATACACATACAAAATGGATATGCTTTGAATAATGCTAGGCGCAAAACAATCAAATATCTAACAATATGGTTTGCTTTGAATGAAGGTATAGAGTAAGCGAGTGTAGAAATTTCCTTTCACAAATCTCATTGCATAATTCTTCTTTCAAGAAACTCAGTTTACTTCATTTCTAAAATGCATTAATTTTTTTTCAAACTTTTTCGTGAAAAGATTTTGGTCAGCCGTTTTAATTCTGTTCAGTTGACACTCATTAAAAGTAACGTGTCTAATGAACAAACAGGTTTGATCGAATTGTTCATCTGTTGTGTGTTTATCGTTACCAAAGCATCCGAGAAAACGTTTGTACTTTACCTTTGAACTTTTGCATGAAACCTCTAAGCAGGCCTACCCTCAAGGAGTTCCCAGAGTCACGCCGCTGTCCACGTTTCACAGCAACAGCAGGCTGGCTAGCTACATACCTTAACGTCTGCGGTCTCCTTGATCTCAGTCAGGAGCTCGTCCAGCTTCATCTTGACAGTGGAGTGGGCCACGGAGGGTCCCAGGTAGTCGAAGCAGACGGAGAGCGGCCGGCTATCCGGGCCTTGGCGTACTTGGGCAGGGACTGGTTCTTTTCCTTCACGCGTCGCAGTAGCGGGTCGTTGACGAGGTCCAGGGCCTCCCGCCGTTTGGCCGCCTGCTCCTCCTCCTGGCGCTGTCTTTCCTCTTCTCTAGGGTATGCAAACAATTTACAGATTGTAGTGATGGTGATGATGGTCGTGATGATTTATATAAGATAATATAATGATAGAAAACGAAAAAAGAAAAAAAAAAAAGAAGAAGAAAAAGAAGAGAAAAGAAGAAGATGCACCCGAAGGTGACAGTGGAATCCAGAGAAGTACTGTCCTCAGATGCCGAAGCAACCAGCTGTGAGTCATCCTGCACCACCCATTGGAAGCATGCACTATGTTAAAACAGAGTCCGGGTACGCACAGGGCATTTCATTAAGACATCAGGGACATACCGCTCCCTGGCTGATGCCAATGAGTGACTACTACCAGACGCGACACAACAGAACCTCCTCGGAGCCCCCATGGGGTGTACCAACCCGTTTTTCATGACTGCGGAGCCCATCGGCGAAAGATGTAACCGTCAAGCAGCTGCTGTGTGCATTCCGCAGCCTTACTCGTTGCTGTTCCACTGACAGGTGAAAACAACACAACTCTAGAATCGGTCAAGCTTTCGCAACATAAGGTCTTACGTGTCCCTGACAAGGATCCCGGGTGCAGTCTTTCCTGCTGTCAATAAAACTTTCCCTGCGGCCAATGGGTCATTCCTCACCGTCATCCGGCCTTTCCCTGGAGTCGGCCAAAAGGCGGACAAGAAAAAGATAACCCAAAGATGCGAGTGGGACCCAGAGAAGTACTGTACTCAACTGCCAAACCAACCGGCTGGGAGCAATCCCACACCTCCTTGGAATAATGATAATGATGATGATGATGATGATGATATTAATAATACTAATAATAACAAAAAAAAACTATTTTTAAAAAACAATGAAAAAAATAACAATCATAAAGATAAAACTGCATCAGATCTTGAAGACAGTCGCATAAACAAGTCAAAACGAACCAGAAAAAGAGAAGAAAACAAGAAAAAGAAAAAAAAAAAGAGGAAGAAAAAAAATGCAAAAAAATGGGAATTGGAATTCTGTCCCAAAGATTAAAAGCATGTGCGCCATGTTTTTCCCAACACATCATAATTTTTCTTCTTCTTCTTCTTCTTCTTCTTCTTCTTCTTTCTTCTTCTTCTTTTTTCCGACAGTGCAGCATAATTGAATGAAGTCAAAGATGCAGGCAAGCCACACGTTGATTGTCACATTGTGTGCATTCAATAAGATAGGAAGAGTGTAATCACACAAAAAAAGACATGTGTGCAAAAAAATGAAAGGTTTTTTTTTCTTTTAATAAAGTAATTATTATTAGAAAAAGCAACAACATATCTATGGAACCATGGAGCACTCACACTAACGACCTCCACATTATCAACACAGCACTTAACCATCAGACCTAACCGGTCAGCCCTGGCTTTTTAGGCTGTCTCTATTTTATAACTCCCTTGGCTCTGTTGTCAAAATGAACGATTTTACACGTTAGCCAAAGTATAATTAGCTCCTAACAATGAACCAGTAATTAGGAGATATTCATTAAAAAAAAAAAATCATGGCAACGAATAACAATTCAACAGTCTATAGGGATCTCATATTTCGTCGACTTGCGACAGAATGACCGCTGGCAACTGAATCTACGGTGACAGGTGTCTGTCATGTTTGAAAACTGTGTCGTCTGCCCTCGTAAACCCCCTCCCATCGGCCTCACGCACTGTA
Source organism: Conus betulinus (assembly GCA_016801955.1). Classification (NCBI taxonomy): domain Eukaryota; kingdom Metazoa; phylum Mollusca; class Gastropoda; order Neogastropoda; family Conidae; genus Conus; species Conus betulinus. The sequence continues at coordinate 99,757 of JADBJO010004708.1, forward strand.
GTGTTTTCGTCTAGCTTTGGAAAAGAACAATGCGTATACTTCAGACAAACAATGTGAAAGGTCATGGGATGAAGTTCAGTGCCATTTTTTTGTAATTTTCAAACGGTATAGTAAACAAAGAAAAAACTCTCTCTCTCTCTCTCTCTCTCTCTCTCTCTCTCTCTCTCTCTCTCTCTCTCTCTCTCTCTCTCTCTCTCTCTCTCTCAACAAAAAGATCTACGATAATAACCTTAAGACAAAAATTATGTGGATCAATGGAGTCTATGGTTTAGGCCTATTTCGTATATGGTAGATGTAGGGACTGTAACACACCAAACGTTCAAAAGAAGAAGAGGAGGAGGAGGAGTAAGAGAAGAAGAAGAAGAAGAAGAAGAAGAAGAAGAAGAAGGAGATATGTGAGAAGATGCCATTAGTGCAAGAAAAAAAAAGACAGCAACTGAAAGACATAACGAAAGAGGCATAAAGTGATGATGGGCAGTTCTACCTTCTACGCTTCTCCTCATTATATCGCGAGGCCTCCCCCTCCCTCCTCCAGCCCAGCTCCTGCAGCCTCTCCATGATCTCGTCTGCCGACATTTCCTCTACGGAGGATCCCGGTTGGGACACCAGCATGGCCATAGACATCATTTCGGGAAGTGGCTTCTCGATTTGCCCGAGTCCAGACCTCGGATCTGGTCCAGGTCGATCCGCGTGCTGCCCAGCGTGAAGACCTTGGGCACGGGCGGGACGTAGACCGGCGCGTCAGCCTCCTCCTCCGCTCTGAGCACTCCGACAGCACGGGCCGAGGTGGCACGGCCTTCTTTCGTCATGCCAATCTTGGCAAGGATCTTGAACTGGCTGAGAGTGGGCATGGCTGGTTGTGCTGGTCCTGTGAATCTTGTGTTGTCGAGTTTCCGAACTTGCTGTACGTGTTTGTACTCGTTAACTTATCTTTGTTTTCAGAGCGTTTTTTCTTCTACTCTTTGTTCCCTTAGTTACAACAGTCTTTTACTCTTCAGAACTCCTTTTCTTCTTTCCCTCGTTCTTGTGGTGTTGTCCTTGACTGTTTGATTCCTTAAGTCCTTAAGTCCTTTCTCTTCCCCCGTGTCCTTGCGTCCTTGTGCTCTTTTACTGGTAAATTCTATTAAAGTCACCTTCTATCTCCCTTTTTCTGGTAGCCTCGACTGTCCTTTCTTTCCGATCCCTTGGTCCTTTCCTTCTTTCCCCAGCTCTCATGTCCTTCTCCCTTACTATTTAATTCCCAAAGTCCAATTTGTCTTTGCCTTGCTTTTCTTTTCTTGTCCTCTTTAATTGGTTTGATATCCAGAAATTTGGTTCGCTTCCGTAACTTCTTTTTTTTTTCAACAGAGGACAGGCAGCCATGTAGAAAAAGGAAAAGTATATAGATGGTAGGGAGGACATGTGAAGTTTAATTTCACATCGCCCACCCCCCATCCCTCACTTCACCCCCATCCGCTTACCCCCTCTCTCCCGCCACACACCCGCTCCTCTACTGAGCCATGAACAACTGGACTAGAATCCATATTGCTAGTAGTTAGCTAGGACCTAGTTGAGGCCTAACCTAGCTGTTCCATCACTTTACTAACCAGCGTGTTTACTTTGTGACAGTAAATGGCCATTCATTCGGCAACTCCGAATTTGTACCTGCACTGTGAACCTTTTTGTTTATCCCCGTGGTATTTTGGACAAGGAAAAAAAGTGGAAGATACCTCCTCTTCCTAATCTTACTCAACCTGGTGTTCATTTTCATCTTTTCGTCCTCAAATGTATTTCTGTCATATTTATCACCCACGACGTCCCACCACCACACAACCACACACCCCCCTTTCCTCCCTTACCCCCATTCTCCTTCGTTTCATCCTCCTGATTCTTTCCCTCAATCCTACGCCTGTTCCATCTTAGGTGTGGTGATATTCTCTGCTATATCAAAAAGTAACTTTTTTGTCCATTCATCATTGTTTTAATGTTTCAAAATACTTCAGTAAGTTTAATTTCATTTCATTTCTCAATGTTCGAAAAGAAATTGGCTTTGCTGTATGATTTGGGGGGGGGGGGGGGGGGGGGGGGGGGGTGCTTTTATCAAAGCAAACATTGGACAATTTACGACACTTTGAAAAAAAAAATCACGAATGTAAATGTTTCAAAATAGAAAGAAAAAAGAAACGAAACACCGAATAGAAAACAGTTTATAGTTTACATCCTCTGATCCTCCCAGATTCTTTCCAGAATTAACAAGGGCGAGTAATCGATTTATAATGATTTTGTAGATGACCACAATAAAAAGACATAATATTTGGATAGGAAAACGGCGGTTCCAACTGCTGGGAAAGATGAAGGCGATAGAAATTAAATCTTGAATATTCCTTCATAGTGGATGCCCGCTAGATTTTTTTTTTTTGTTTATGTAATTCACTGCATCATTTTCAAGCGGCCATGTTCCTTGTAACATGGCTTCTTTTTTTTCAACACTAAATTATTCGACTGGATTGAATAGCGTGTGAACAAAGAAAAAGAAAAAAAAAAAAAAATGTCAATGCTGACACTATCACAAATCAATTGGCACTTGTACAACACACAAAACTCCACGCTACCCAACGCTGACTAAATAGATCACTGTTGTCTCATCACAATCAACGTTTTTCGCCCTGCTGCTATCTTCTCACAATCACTTCTTACTAATCCAGCTCCCCTCTGCCCCTGTGCGTGCATACGCGACCAGAGATTTGGGCGAGTCCATTAACCATGCATTAAGGTCAGTGGACGCTGAACGACAGACGAGTCCAAATGTGCAGGTGAAGGGGTGGGTAGATTCATCCGACTCCCCTCCCCTCCTCCCCCCCCTCCCCCCCCCCCCCCCCCCCCCCCCCTTTTTTTTTTTCTCCTCCCGACATCCTCTCTCCCCCTCCCCTCTCCCTCCTCTCTATCTAAATTTGGAAAGTCACTAATCATGCTGTGGAGTATGTACAACACGCCAACATGCCATGAGGAGAGAGAGTTAGAGAGAGAGAGAGAGAGAGGGGGGGGGGGGGGGAGGTGGCATTTTTTAATACATTATAGTAATTTTTTAAGCTGACCATTTAAGCTGACACTGACCGTTATTCAACATGGACTTTTGTTCTTTTTTTTAATTAAAAGAACTCGCTTGACATGCACATAATGTTCACATGTTTACGATTCGCGCATAATTCGAACATTAATATTTAGAGACCAAAGCTCATCACACTGACAAATATTGTGATATGAAAAAGATCACTGCCAACATGATTTAATTACTTTCATTCTTCTCTCTGTCCCTCACCATCCCCCCCACCCCCACCCCCCCCCACCCTCTCTCTCTCTCTCTCTCTCTTTCTATGTCAGTCTGAACATTAAAAAAAAAAAATTTCTTCAAGAATGTTTTTATGGAAACTCCATTTGTTCTGTTTCATTTTTTCCGCGTGCGTTGTCTACTTGTGTGTGTGTGTGTGTGTGTGTGTGTGTGTGTGTGTGTGTGTGTGTGTGTGTGTGTGTGTGTGTTTTTTTTCTTTTCTCTCCTTTTTCTCAAACAATGTATGTGTATGACAGTAATAAAAATGTTTTGAAAAAATGATCATGATAATGTTATGGAAAGAATGTATCGCAGTATTGTCACATTTAAAAAAAAAAAAGTCTGAACATTTGAAACGTTGCATGAATCAAAAGAAAGTGTCATCACGACAAAAGCCGTGGTTAAATGTCAGTATCGTTGATAAACTTTGTGTTGCCTCATGTCCATCTTATGTAAAAATTCGAAAATGATTCCTACCTCCATTCTTGCACGAGACTGAACATTGGATTCGCCCACTTCGCAGGGCGTAGAAGAGATAAGCAGTTCTAGATCTCAGGCATGAATAATAGAACTTTGAGCCCTGCATTCCCCTACGTCCAATTAGCTGACAGCCCTGCTGTTTCGCCGCCAGACACGCGGCTGATCACGTGATGCCAAGGCAGCCGAGGTAAATGAACTGAATCTTTCTTTGATCTTTTTTTTTATTTCCTGCACGCGAGCTAGCTAGCTAGCTAGCGAGCGAGCGAGCAAGAGAGCGAGAGAGAGAGAGAGAGAGAGAGATGCATGTGCCTTCGGAGGAGTGCGCGTGGGCACTTCCGCATCTCCCGAAGCACGAAGCAACCATTCCCTTGAACGTCAGCGTTCTGACCAATGTCTCTGCGGCTTCGGTTCACGAGCCGAGTTCTCGCTGGATGTCCTGTTTTCCGCCAGTTCCGGCTGAGTCTGTAGCTCTTCCTTCTTCCTGCGATGGGCCACGTCATCACATCGACGTGTGAAGGATGAAAATACGAAGGAAATTTAAGCAGAAAGGGGTAGGCCTAATTGAAATGAACATGCTGCCAATACTGCACGACTGGGAAAAGCGTTTCATTTCACCAGCAAGCGTCTTTCTCTCTCTCTCTCTCTCTCTCTCTCTCTCTCTCTCTCTCATCATCACATCACATCGACGCTGGACTGGCGGCTTTCCCCTGCGGCTTCTCCACTCCAGGTTTACCATAGGGTGGGTGTACAAACCGTTGGTGATCTTCGATCCGGTAGCCAAATAAGCGTCGCCTGCAGACCTCGCTGTATGCTGAATTTGCTCAGGCCTCTCTGACTTATTCATGAACCATGACATCACCCCGTCCGGTGCCCAAGGTGTTTCTGATGATGCACGTGAGGTCAAACGCCTTCAATGGTGTTCTGTTTCAATTAGACTACCAGGTTCCCCAGCCGTCGAAAAAAAAAAGGGGGGGGGGGGGGGGGGGGGCGAACACGTTGTTTTGTTGAAGAATGGAAGCTGAATCTTTCAGATTGAACTTTTTGCCTGTCCAGACTCTGTTGAACCGATTGAAGGCTGCTCAGTTTTGTTCGCATTCTACGGTTGGTTTCATGGTAGATTGCACCGTTGTTGTTGTTGTTGTTGTATTAAGACCTTTCAAAGTATCAGAAAGCTCCCACGAAGCCTGGGCCAACTGTATTCTGGCCAGTGTTAATATCAGCTGTCCGTTGATGGAGTTTCCACGGTATGTGAAGTCTTCAAAGCAGTCTACTGACTTCTAGCCAAGAGTGGCATCAAACCTGCCATGTCGGTCCTTCTGGCTCTTCCGCTAAGACAGACACACCAAGGCTGTGTGTGTGAGTCCGTCACAGTTCCACTGCCAACAAGCTGCAGGATCCCATTAATGAGTTCCCGATCAGTGGATACACACCAGGATGGACATTTCTGCATCTGTCTG
>JADBJO010004708.1:117500-167500 GCA_016801955.1 Conus betulinus
TCTGGACAGATACAAATGCGTAGAATGCATAGATAGACACCGTCTTCCTTCTCGTTTCAACCACACAAGGTCCTGTTTGGGGCATGGTGGATAAGGCTGCAATATCACTTCACCAACACATCACGTGAATCAAAAAGAAAATGGAAAGGCTAGCATATTTAGAAGCGTGAAAACAAATCTGTCAAAAACCATGCAGACTAGTATACAGTAGACCAGAAGTGATTATTAATTTCACACCAGGCACATTGAGAGCGAATGTCTAAAAATTCTAACAATTCTAACAGATTCATTAAATGCACACAGATCTGGTAGTCTGAGAATAAATAAAGAGTTCTAATTCTACAATTTCGTTTTTTCTCCCCTTCTGCATACCACAGATCACATGCCTCCTACCTTGTAGCTCTTCAGAGGAGAATAAACTAATCTGTTCAGTCATACATCCGTATTATTACAGAACTACAACAAGAATCACAGATGTGATATCTAGAAATCTTCAAAGAATTAATCATAAATGAATGCGTCATGGCGTCTCACGCATGAACTCGGGACGAAAGAAGTACTAAGTAAAAGAAAAAAAACCCATAAAAGATCGATCTTATTTCATGAATTCACTCTACACAGGAAACATCAATCCCGACCTTTTAGGTTAGCTTCAGCAGCGTGGCTTAAAGACCGGATCGGACACAAACTGACGAAGGGGGCTCGCTGAAGAACGCTGAGCACACATTAATGCAGATCGACATGGTACGGACGGGCCCCCAATGCTGACGGAGAGTCTTTATCTGGTCTCAGAACAGTCTGGTGATGCGAATAATGGTTATCCGAGTGCATCCCTGTCAGCCTTCGGACACACGGTCATGAAACCCAAGCCCAGGGTGGGTCCAGGTCCCCCTCATCAGTGACCGAGGCCAACACTGCCTACTTCAGTCTCAGTATCTGTCTTCTTCCTTCTGCGATAACACGGCAGACCAAACGCCCGCGTGTCTCTGGCTAGATGTAGTGATGAAAGAAAGGAGATGATGAAGGCAAAGAAAAACCGAGTGGGAACTTTTTGGCGCTGCTGTTGGGGGAAAACCAAAAGAAAAAAAAAAAGTTCGTGTGTGATCTGTCTTTTTGCAGACACTTCCAACATGGGAGAGGAGAGGGAAAGGTGGAGGGGGGGGGGGGGGGGGGGGGGGGGGGGGGTGAGGGGGCGCGCAATTCAGTTGGCAGCTTTCAAAGTAGTATTTGTCTCATTTCAGCCGGCTCATTCTACGTGGATCGGTGCCGATTTCTTTTAAAAATCCAGAATGAGTTCTATAGTTTTGCACAAGACAGTCAGCATGTCTGGTAATAAAACTCTGCTTGATAACAGCCTGTCATTTTGCAAACTGAGTGAGTGGCGTAAACAACATGCCTCACACTGATCCAGAAATTCTAAGAATCAACATTTTGATAGTTTCAGCATTGTAGGAGTGGAGGGCGAGATCGAGTGACCAAGCAAGGAAGAGAGAGAGAATTTCGAAGTCGTTTATTGGCATTTAGGCCACAGGCCTATATATAACGAAATAAAGGTAATAATAGTAGTTGCAACGATAATCATGGTCGACTGGGGGGAAAAGAGAGGGGGGGGGGGGGGGGGACAAAGGGATGGGGTTGTGTGAGAGAGAGAGAGAGAGAGAGGGAGGGACAGAGAGAGAGAGACGGGGGGGGGGGGGGGGGGGGGGGGGGGGCAAAGTTTTTCTACTCCCAACGTATTCTATTCTACCCATTCCTCCATTCCCCTCTTATCTCTAGCCCCTTCCCTCCCTTGCTTCCTCCCTCATTCCCCTCTCTGTCTGTCTGTCCGTCTGTCTGTCTCTCCCCCCCCCCCCCCCCCCCCCCCCCCCCCCCCCCCCCCCCACCCACACACACACACACACACACACCTTCTCCCACCTTTCAAACCACCACAGACCACCCACGACCCCACCCACCTGGTCAATGTAAGGGAAACTGCCGGCGCGGCGAGAACGGGGGGGGGGGCAGCATGCTAAGCAGCGGACTTGACTTTGGGCGCCGGGCCTGGTTGGCTGCTCCGCCTTGCTTAGCTTTGCGCTCCTTGTTCCTGTTCTTCATGCGCTTGTTCTGCTCGTCCTTGATCTGCTTCACCAGCAGGTAGGCTCGGTTCTCCTCCCGGAACACGTCGTCCGTTTGCGGATTCGCAAGGTTTCGCCGTCGTAGCCTGGGTAAACGGGAATGGAATTGCATGAAGATCTCTGTCCGCTCGTTACAAAGCTTGAGTTACCATTTAAAAAGAAATAAAAAGGAAAGAAGAAGCTTACCTTCATATCAATGTTGTTGCTTCTTATAAGCGATTTGTCGAAGAAGACGTCACACATATTCCTAGAACGAAAAAAAAAAAAAAGAGACGCAAAGCATATAAACGTACTCCCAGTAAGTAAGTAGTAGTATAACAAAAAAAAAAAATATATATATAAATCAGTCACTATAGCACTTTCTCCCCTTTTGGTGGTAGAAAAATTTTGTAAGAAAAAAAAAAAAAAAGTTGCTCACCCCGGCGGGGATATGAATGAGGGTCTCCGCGTGACAGCCGGGGACACTATCCACTATCGGCAGTCCGAAGACATACACAATTTGTTTACACTTAAGTTTATAAAACCGTTACTGCTAAAACTGTACATAACAAAATTATCATTTATAGCCGTTAGTAACGGCTATTCTGGTAAAACACAGCATCGGGCATTATCCGTGACCCGTAATGAACATATCTACAAATTTTCAGAAAGATCGGTCCAGCAGTTTTGTCTGGAGCGAGTGGAACACATTTTGACCACGGACGGAAAAGGACAGACAGACACACACACACACACACAGACAGCGAGCGTTTCTTCGTTCCCATTGTAAAGTACTCCCTGTTCTATAAGAACTGGGGTACAAAAACAGCCTTGGTGAAGAAACTGTCATTTATTTCTGGTTTCTCAGATACATTTCAAACGAGAACGGAGATCACGGGAAAGATCAGGTAATGGACAATAACAGGCAATGTTTCTGTGTGCGGCATGTCCCTACCTATGATGCCGTCCATGCATATTCTGATGTAGTTGGAATCCGCGGTGTCCTCCATTTTGAAGATCCACATGGCTCGTGGTGCTAGCTGCACGTCGCCGGTCTGAATGTACTCAGGGTCGTGCTGAAATCATCACTGCAGCCGTCAGTAACGATGCTGACTTCTGAATTGTAAACATACATCATTTATGTGCGTGTCCAAACTCGTGAACATTTCAGAGAACGGCGCATTGTCCTTGGTTGCAACGTAAGAACAGAAAGAAAAGCAAGATCCCATCAACAATTTTAAAAGAGCACAGGTCAGTGCTGATTTTACTATGATACACTGGCTGATTACGATGAGTCGGTAATGATCAATGTTTTTTTTTTTTTTTACAAAAAAACTATATCACTGGGTCACAGATGATTAATAAGCACAGTACTAGATTTAGGAATGCTAAACTTTACAGCATCCCCATACTCATCTCCTTCCGCTCTTCCCATCCACCACCAGAGTCGGGACAACGGCAAGATCTGCGCAGTCAGACGGGTTAGCCAGTCTCACCTGCAGACTGACGATGTTCCCCAGCTGGGCCTCCAGCATGTTCTTCACCTGCTCGTGCGTGAGGTCCACGTTGGGCGTGCGGATGCACAGGAGGTGCGGGTTCTCCTCCGGCACGCTCACCCGTAGCCTTACTGGGGGCATCTTGTACACTTTCTTCTTCGGCGTCTTCTCCACGGTTTTGGCGACTCTAATACAAGCGTCAGGTTGAGTTACTTTATGATGATATATCGGCTGGGAGGGTTATGTGTCGTTTCGATTGCATGAATAATTAATCATATGTTTTTCCGTCATCGTATATGCCATATATATATATATATATATATATATATATATATATATATATATATATGTGATGTGTACACACACACACACACACACACACACACACACACACACACACACACACATATACACACACACACATACATATATATATGTATATATATATATGTATGTATGTATATATTATATAGATGATTACGAGAGAGAGGAGAGAGAGGGAGGGAGAGAGAGAGATTGATACACAGATAGAGAAAGAGAGAGGGAGAGGGTGAGAAATATATAAAGGGTTATTGAGATTGCATATGATGAACAATAATGCGAAAGTTTTCATCATCAATGAAATGTACTGTCACACGGATGCAATCAAAAGGCAAACAAAGTAAAAGATACTATTTCAGTAAATTATCCATAAGGAGATACCGGATAAACTTTTGAGAGGCTGGGGTGGGCACCATGGGTTTTTCTTCATCTGTTTGTATATCTATTCATACTTAATTCGTTCATTCAATAATGTGAAGGTCTTTTTTCTGTGTGTATGCGTCAGCTTAGGGTTTAGATAGGTTTCCTAGTTTTGTATGCTTCTTACCTGAATGTGTGTTGGGTGGATAGATACCAAAGCACCATATGTTGTAAAACCATGAACAGTTCTTGTCTCTTTTCCACAGGAGCAAGAGCTGCTTCCCATTCGTGTTAATCAGCTTACACGTCTCCTAGCTCACTTCATGTTTCCTTTCAGGTGAGTGTATTCAATATCATTATCAGTTATTTCAGTTTTTGTTGCAGTGGGTCTATCTTTTTTTTTTTTTAATTACTGTATTTTTTTTTTTTTTTTTCAGTTTGAATCGGCGTTTTCAGTAAGTTTATACGTATTTAGATTATTTTGCTCTGAAGTTTCTGGGAGGAAGCTTAACTATGTCTCTGTGGGATATAATCATGGGTGATCTCACCTGGCGTTTAGAAGTTACTGCCTAGCGGGCATTACAAAGTCATGTCAGGGGCTGCAATATGTTAAAAACACCATCACAAGAAATCGCTAAAAAAAAAAAAAAAAGGAACAACAATAAATCCTAGACATGAAACAGAACTTTTGGGTAAATTTCATGTCGGTCTACATTAAACGTTGACCAGTCTTTTGTTCCTAAACCAAAAATAACAACAATAATTCATATAACAACAATGAAAATGCATTACAAAAATGATAAACAGCAAAGGCGTCTCTAATCAGTCAGTCATTTCCTGGGCGCTAAAAAATGCAGTTAGATGAGGCAAACCAACATCACTTTCAGTAAAAGAAGGGCAAAGACCCGGCCCCAACACTATGACTTTCTTAGACATAAAGATGTATGTAAAGTCGTGCTATCTCGAGGGACAGAAAAGGCAAAGGAAAGGATAACGCATACATAAATGAAAAGACAAAGAAACAAGCAGAATCAGAAAATGAAATGGGAGAAGCTTTTTTTTTTTTCTGGTCCCATCTTCTGTGCCACCTCAGTGGCATTGCACCCATCAACAACCCATAGACCGACCCGTCCCGCCGTATCCCTGGCGCCGGAAACTCACAGGGAGCAGTCGTATCAATTCTTCGAGAGGAAAACCCACCAGAGGAGACACTGCACTGCTGTCGAGTCACTTCAGCTATGTTCAGTGATGCCCGTTCTGATCCAGCATACACAGAACACCACCTACTAAGCCCCCAATTGACGACAATAATAATTGCTTAAGTCGCGGAGCCGGCGCGAGTGAGTTATCCCTTCGGAGGGCGCCACAACGATAGCCCCCATGAAGACCTCGACAGAATCAAACCAAGGCCATAGACGTGGAGAGGACGTCGAAACTGAGGTCACCATGACAGCAGGACACGACGGGCCACAGAATTTGAAACGTTTTTTTTTTTTTTTTTTTTTTTTTTTTATCTTTTAATGCTGATCAGTGAGGATAAGAATGACGACGATGGTGCTACGGATTTCCATTCCGGTCTGAGACTGCATGACCGGGCTGTCCTTTACTCTCACTCCCATAAATATATCCAGGCGACAACCAGGCTCGAGAGATACAGACACCAGAAGTGTTGGTCAGGAAATTTGGGCATTACTTTTCAGAGACACACCCGTTAAGTGGACGAAAGTTGACTGTGTGGTCCAAGTTTTCCAAACTGAGCCCGTAGCAAATCCAATCATGGGTGGGACCCGGTCGGGCAGACAGTTCCCACAAGTAAATGGCTCTGATGGGAGTCGAAACCCACGATCTCTCAGCCGGGAGTCCGCAAACTAACCAATCCGCCACGGCGGCTGGTTGGGAGAAGAAAATAATGTACAACTGTGGATTTTAAAAAAAATAAAAATGTGGCCTATAGACATTCTGAAAGAATTTCCTGACGTTTCTAAGCTGGCTTCGTTTGGCAGTTAATTTTATGCAAGGTGATGATTATGGCTCTGTTTTTAATGATGAGCGTTTTCTCTGCCCGTGTTCATCTCAATCTTTTTTTTTTCTCCTAAAGATGCACATTATCTATAGTTTCTTCCAATCGGTTAGAGGTTTTGAACTGCAGTTAAGGTGCAGCTGCATGCATCTGTACATATGTCGCACGTAGTCTACAGAGGCAGCCAATCCTATACAGGATTAAGAGTTGAGAAACATAGGCCACTACATGTGATTAAATGGCATCGTCTTACTCTCTCTGTCTCTACCAAAACGCGTTTTATCAGTTTAGGCTGTGGGTTTTAGAAGGACACAAAAATGCCAGTGTGGGAGCGTGCGCTTTCGCCGCGTGGATTTTTGCCGCGTCAACTTTTGCCGACTGCTAGTGAAACCGTTATTTCGCCGAGGATTATGTGTAGTTCAGGGGCAAACTTAAAAGGCGAGGAGGGGGGGGGGGGAGGGGGGGGGAAGGGGGGGGGGGCCGATGGGGTAGGATTCCCACCAAACTGCTGAGCATAATTCCACGACAAAGGATTTCATGAACGTTCTTCTATTCAGGTACTCAGTCAGGCGATCATTTCTCTTCTGAAGTCGTATGAAAAAAGGAATAAAATAGAGAGAGGGAGGGCGGTACCTGTTTATATTATTTTCTTTAAGTTTATATTTAATATTAGTCAGCATGTATGAGTGTGTGTGCGGATGTGTGTGCGCGCGCGCGCGTGTGTGTGTGTGTGTGTGTGTGTGTGTGTGTGTGAGAGAGAGAGAGAGAGAGAGAGAGAGAGAGAGAGAGAGAGAGAGAGAGAGAGAGGAGGAGGAGGAGGAGGAAAAAGATTAACAAAATTCTATGAGGACAGGGACAGAAAGGTTTGGTGACACTGAATTTACGATAAATTAAATCCAAATCAAACCAAACAAACAAAATCCTAAATCCTTCGGCGTATTCGCTCGGCTAAAGTCCACGTGGCGAAAGTCCACATCGCCGCCTATTAGCTGCCAGCGAACATGTATTGTTTGAGACGTGCACTCGCAAAAAGCACACACACACACACACACACACACACACACACACACACACACACACACACACACACTTAATACTCACATCCAAACGCGCATGTTAGATTTCATTCAAATCAATAAGGTTGTACAACGTACGCTTTTTTGGCAGCGTCAGGGGTTTTGAACGCAGCTCCAGCGGCAACGCTCTGCAGGAAAGCTTTTTCGTCCGAAGAAGGCGCGGGTTTCATCTCGCACTGCTTCAGGTTTTTCTGCTGTCGACTGGACTGGGAAATCAAGACCAGTCAGGAAACCGGTTCCCGGTTTCACTTTGCGCGTTTCAGCCGCGGCAGTTACGTTCCTTTCGACTGGTCGGGCACCGGCTGGGGGGTACCACGGCTTCTTGCTCGTCTCTGTGTGGGAGTACCGCGTGGGGTTGTAGAACATGGGCTGCATGTGTTGGCGGCGGTTCCTGCGGAGCTGGGGGTTTCTTAGGAGTGACTTCTTCTTCTTCTTCTGGGCGACTTTGACGCATCCTTTGTTGCCCACGTCAGAGAGGAGCGAGCCCATGATGAGTTCCACGTCCTCGTCCTCTTCCTCGGATTCTTCATGGTCGTCCGCGCCCATGCCGACCATACCCGAGGCCATGGCGTCCAGCGCTTTTTCGGCCTCTTGCTCAGTGGCGTTCTTCATTTCGCCTTCTTTGTTCTTCACCAACACGCCCCGGAAAGCGTTGGCGCTTAGGCCAATTGAAAGCAGTTGTTTGTACAGGGCTGGAACATAGACAGATGTGCACGCATGTAGCCTATACACAAGCAAATGAAATATTCATGCCGTCAGCACGTGGGTGAACACGCGCACACACACACTCGCTCGCTCTCTCTCTCTCTCTCTCTCTCTCACACACACACACACACACACACACACACACACACACACACACACACACACACACACACACCACATGCATACACATAAGCATAAGCGCACGCGTGCAAATAAGAAAAATCCCGCGTGGATCCGCTCTTTGATGTGGGTCCACATCAAGCTTTGATGGAATCGTCCTCGAGTCACATTCCGTCTCTCAAATTTCGTTACAAATCGGTTCCGATGAGGCTCTCTCTCTCTCTCTCTCTCTCTCTCTCTCTCTCTCTCTCTCTCTCTCTCTCTCTCTCTCTTTTCTTTTTCTTTTTCGTTATAGTGCTGACGGACGTACAGACACAAACAAACAAACAAATCAGTAGATGCCAACAGAAGCTCAGACAACTGTAAGCCCTCGCCACCAACTAAGCCACCCTTTGTCACCAGGGCAACAACAACAACAACAACAACAACAACAACAGCAACAACAACAACAAAACAGACACACGTAAGCATAATTATATTCAATCTGAAAAAAAAAAAAAAAAAAAAAAACAGACACACGTTAGCATAATTATATTCAATCCGGCTATTTTCAAATCAATCGTCTGTTGTTATAATACTGTAGTGTTGCATGAGCCCTGAAGAAAAAGAGGAGATGAGGAAGAGAGAGAGAGAGAGAGAGAGAGAGAGAGAGAGAGAGAGAGAGAGAGAGAGAGAGAGAGAGAGAGAGAATTACGGAAACATAAAGCAAAAAAAAAGGGTAAAATGAAGGGCATGTAATTCACCCGTTTAAAAAAAAGGGAAAAAAAGAAAAACTGTCCCCACACTGCATGCAATGAAGCCTTGGGAAGGGGAAAGGGGGGGGGGGGGGAGGAAGGGGGTGGGGGTGGGATTAAAATAAAAACAAAACAAAACAAACAAAAAAAAACCGGCCGATGCGAGTGGAAACATGACCTGTTTGTCGGAGGTAGCGGGTCATACAAAATGCGGTACCCGGAACGCGAGACATCTGTTGTGGATTTTCTGTCCTGCCTAGACGTTTGAACTCGTCGTCCCAAGTGTGTTGTTACCACCGTGCACTTACACTTGATGGTTAACTTTGGGGCCGTTCTTTTAGGCGCTTCTTCTGGTGCAGCTTCGGCTTCGGCTTCGGCGTCGGCGTCGGCTTCGGCGTCGGCGTCGGCGTCTTTTTCCATGTCGGTGGCAGCCGGGGATTCTTCCATGCCGGTGCTGTCCTCATCGTGTTCACTGGAGCCCTTGGATGCCAATAGGTTGACCTGCAAACCCCTCAGTGGGATTGACGAGTGAATGGTTCATTCGAGTCATTGGTGCGTAGGCTACACCCTTTCAGGTATTTCAGCTGTCCTTTCAGATGGTTTGCGGTGAGCGAGAGGAATGTCAACTGAATCGCAGTGTCATCAAAACAAATGCTATCTGTCTGTCTGTCTCTCTTATGCATACGCATGAATTCACACGTGCATATACACGCACGCGCGTGCACGCGCACACACACACACGCGCGCGCACACACACATACACACACACACACACACACACACGCGCGCGCGCGCGCGCGCGCGAACACATGTATGTACGCATGTACATAACCCCATACACACGCACACTCGCTGTTAGTACCTACACACACACACACACACACACACACACACACACACACACACACACACACACACACACACACACACACACACACACACTGTCTCTCTCTCTTGCTCTCATTATACACACACACGCGCGCGCGCGAACACATGTATGTACACATGTACATAACCCCATACACACGCACACTCGCTGTTAGTACCTACACACACACACACACACACACACACACACACACACACACACACACACACACACACACACACACACACACACACACACACACACACACACACACACACACACACACACACACACACACACACTGTCTCTCTCTCTTGCTCTCATTATACACACACGCGCGCGCGCGCGCGCACTCCCGAGAGACACGGCCACACTCACGCGCTCGCTTGAAATCAAACCACCCCCCCCCCCACACACACACACACACACACACACACACACACTAAAAAACACACACATACATGCACTCTCTCTCAAATGCACATATACATATGTGGTTGTCCATATGCGATCACGCATATGCATGTGCACGCATGTGCGTGCGCGCGCGCACACACACACACACACACACACACACACACACACACACACACACACACACACACACACACACCATTCGCGCATACATCATACTATGCTTAAAAAAACTCTTATATGTTTTCCTGTAAAAATTCAATTTTTCTCAACACCAAGTTATTCATCAATAAAACGTTAAGAAACATTCGCTGTGATATTGCAAATTCTAGTTGCCTCAAATACGATTGGTTAAAGTCTAGGTTATCGCCATAAGCCATTGCATACTGTTTCATTGTTTCTTTCATAACACTGCAAATTTCAGTGACACAGTCAGAGTCTTTTAGTAATGAACAATTACATTTCCAAAAACTATTGCTTTTATCATCAGTAAGGTTGTTAAACTTCAATACTACCATCGAGTGATTTGTTCTGTAGCCTGGAATATTTTCTGCTATGTCCAACATAATGTTTTCACTTATCAGAAAGAAATCTAATCGATGCTGTTGCTGGGTTGGGATCTTCAAGTAAGCCGTTTTCTGTCTGGATAGAATTCTCGCCATAGATCCATAAGATCTAAGTTGGCCATCATATCACTGACAGTTTCACTTGCCTTTGAATTGTTAGCATGTTTGTAATTATCATAATCAGTATTTGGGTTCAGTACTATGTTCCAGTTATCTGCTATTATCAGCTTTATTTTTCCTTTATTCCTGAATATGTTCAGTTTCTTGATAGAATTCTGGGTTGTCTCTATTGGGACCGTAAACTTTTATAATTCTCAAAAAATCATCCTTGTCTAGAAAGGTCATAGAAACGAACATAAATTTCCATGGAAATGTACACTTTATTCATTTTGGGTTTGAGATTATTGTCAGATAGGACTGCAATACCTCTTTTGTTGGTATTGCTTGGTGTTGTGTGAAGCAAAACAGCACTGGTGTTTCCCATTCTGATCGATGATATCTATCCATATCGGGGTTTAAATGAGTGTCCTGGAGTAAAAAAAAAAATACTAGGTCCTTTTTGTCTGAGATAGTGAAAAAACACGTCTTCTTTTCTTTGCCTCCCCAAGCCCTTGACAGTGAACAGTACAAACTGAAATGAAATGGTTTTTGAGACATATCTAACTGTATAGAATGTATCTTGGGCTAATCCGGGCATATGTATAGCTATGGCTGGCAACACATCAAAAACACATTCCATAACATCACATACAAAATGCTTTGGCACACAGTTAAACAGAGTGTCACAAATAGAAACATTATTCGCAAAAACAAAAAAAACACAAGAAAGAGAGAGAAAGACGCGCTCAGCTTCCAAGTGTACCTACTTAAGTCGCTGTTCATAAACAGCCAAATGATTTCATTCGCATTGTATCCTCACAGAAGATAGATGATAACACCCAAAATGATGCTCACGTGTGCAACGTGAAGAAATGCTTCGCGGAGAGTCACTTCACCTCAGTCCTGCCCTCATTCTGCCCCCCCCCCCCCCCCCCCCCCCCCCCCCCCCACCCCCGATCTAAATCAGACACCGACTGCCTCTCCTCCCCACCCTTGCTTCCATGGAGGAATTTTGAAGAAAAAGCTAGAAGTGCGAGCAGCGACAAGAGAGAGAGAGAGAGAGAGAGAGAGAGAGAGAGAGAGAGAGAGAGAGAGAGAGAGAGAGAGAGAATGTTGTATGTGTATGTGTGAGAGAGAGACAGAGAGAGAGAGAGAGAGAGAGAGAGAGAGAGAGAGAGAGAGAGAGAGAGCGGAGATTGTCAGACTGGCCTCTAGGTTGGACGTCCTGGGACTCTCTGATGTCTCGGGGGAATCAAAATGAAGAATGTCTGCGCCGCCACTTTTCCTCCCGATTCGGGATTTTTCTTCATCCGAATGCCAGACTGGCGACGGCCAGCGTCATCACCAAAGGAGCCTTTGATTGATTTCCGGTGTTGCATAGACTGTTTCTTCCGTTTGGACGTCTGTGGAATGAGCATGCAAAAAAAAAAAAATGATATTAGTAAAAGAAAAAAAATAAAGAAAACAGAAAGAAAGAAAGAAAGAAAATTGAAGGAATGAGTATTAGTAAAATCGAACAATAAAAACTTGAAATAAAAAGAAATGAAATTCACGAAGAACGAATTCTCAGGTCTCAGGTCGGAGAATGTTCAAGAACACCTTGCGGGAGCTCATGCCATATTTCAGAAGCCATCAACCACCCCTTCCTCCCTGAAAGCCCTTTTCTGAAAATGAAACAAAAATGAAACAAACTGCTGTTTCCATATGAAAACGGTAATCGTTACAGGTGTTTTGGCTTGAAAATTACGTTTTTTCTTGCTGTTCGGTCTGATATGGCGATCAGAAAGGGTACGTATCATGATGAACACGCTACTTGTGGCACATGGAAAGAGATGACCATGACTCATGGTATTAGACTCATGGGCACGCGCATCGGTACCATTGCATTAATTGTAACATGACCGAAGGAGCTGAAGGCCAGAGGCCGGAGACAATGTCCATAACTTGCCATTGCTTCCGCTGCTCACGATTTACTGAAAAAAGATGATTGCTGTCTTCTTTTCGAGTCATGAACCTGAGTCCTTGCAGCGTGAGGACCAGCGCAGTGTGCTTGTTTTCATCGTAAGAAGTGCAGATTTCATGTCATAGCTTAAGCTGATGATTACTGTGTGTTTAGTAGAATGATAATTATCATTGTCGTCGCGGTGATAATTACTATTTTCGTCATAAAAAACAACGATCATCTTTTAATGCACGCTACTATCAGCCCATATTTAACGTCCCATTTCCAGACGGTCCAGCAGTTTTCCGATGTGTTTATGCATGAATATCACACACACACACACACACACACACACACACACACACACACACACACACACACACACACATTCAAGAACACACACATACACACACGTGCGCGCGCACACACACACACTCACACATGAAAGAAAACACTTTTTGTTCATTCTAATTATGCCCATTATCAGCACTTCTGTGGAAAAACGCACATGCTCTCTGTGTGCGTTACAGGCGTGCAGTTGTGCCCATGCATACATCTATCAATATGTTTGCACACGGTTTGGCGATTGCACGTGTAGATTTGCGTACCTATGTGGATATGCACTGAAGTACATGTTTTCATACATTTTCAGCCACAAAACTGACACGTCAGCATTGCTAAATGCTAGCCCAAGTTTGGACAGCTTCATATTTTTACTCGGTTTCTAAGTATCTAGACCAGTATCGTTTTTTTTTTTTAATTTCTTTTTCTTTTTAATTTTTGACGAGTCAGTGTAATCATGCTATTTTTTATTTTGTGTGTACATGCCTGCGAGTGTGTGCATGAGTGTTTGCGCGCGCACATTTGTGTGTGTCGGGTGATAAATTTCAATGTTGGCATAATTCTCAGCAAACGATAAGCATGAACGTAATTGAACTTGACCGATTGCAATGACCAGGCTGCCGATTTTGTTTGATCCATTTGCCTTCGGTGAGTTAGCCGTACCGGTTTTCAAACATTACTGGCGCATTGACAGCAGCAGCAGCAGCAGCAGCAGTAGTAGTAGCAGCAGTAGTTGTGAGAGTAGTAGTAGCAGCAGTAGTTGTGAGAGTAGTAGTAGAAGTAGTAGTAGCAGCTACAGCACCATGAGAAGCGTAACACTTGCGCCTTTCTTTGACGATTGTCAGAAGAACATTCGCTAGTTTTGCAAAGACAATGACATTACCATTATGAAATATGGCGCATTCACAATAGCACTACGGTAATGTGAGCCTAAACTTCCCCACACGCACCATCCACACACTCATCCATCTCATCTCACTCCCCATTTCTTCTAACCCAATCTCTCTCTCTCTCTCTCTCTCTCTCTCTCTCTCAAGACAGATTGATTGCATGCAGGTGGCAGGGAATGGGACTTTCATGTCAAAAATAGTGATAGATTTACCATGTATCGGACTTTTTGTTCGGTACACGATGTCAAACTTTATTTACGAATGGATTTAGCTAAACACTTGAAGTAGACAATGACCAAATTAGACTAGGAATTTCAGACATAGCAGAACACCGCTATCGATACAGCAAAATATACTGGTATAGATTTGACTTGTCCATTATGCAAAAATGGAAAAGAGGACGAACTTCATTTGTTTTATGTTGTTGTAAATTATCCAGTCTAAGAGCGCAATATGTACCGACAAAGTTTTCCAAGGATCCCTGTCAGTTTCGGTTAAGCCTGCTAACGGCATCTCAGAATGAAAGCTTAGATCAATCATGACTTCGTGACGGAGTAGTCCACCCAGTTTTCTTGTGTTTTGTATAATTCTCATTTGATGTTGTTATGTTCTCCATATACCCCCTTCATAAGGGGCAGTGGCCTTTATATGAAGTAAACCATCTGAGTTCTGAGTTCTCTCTCTCTCTCTCTCTCTCACTCTCTGACTGAAACCTCTTTATTGTCAGACACACTCAAAGTTGTACTCACACACACACACACACACACACACACACACACACACACACACACACATACACACACACACACACACACACACGCACGCACACTCACACACACACGCACACGCACGCACACACACGCACGCACGCACGCACGCACGCACGCACGCACGCACGCATGCATACATACATACATGCACACACGCGCGCGCGCGACACACGCAACTGGGACCCAAATACCCACCTCTCCTCCAGACTCTTTGCGAACCTTTTCTTGTGAACCTTTCCTTGCTTTGTCTGCAAAGAGGCAGCAAAGGACATCAGAATTAAAAAGGGGGTTGAAATGTCTTGGCAACAAGCTGCTTTCGAACACCCAGTTGTCTGTCTGCAACCAGAAACGGGTGCCGAGTTTTTGTGGTAAGTGCCGAGAGTTTTGACACTGGCTGTGGTAAGTGATTCCAGCAACTGTTATGATTTTGTTTCGTGATAAACCATGTGGAAAGAACAAAAGGTCAAGGCAAAACGTCATAGTTTTACATTTCCGCAGAAGTATCTGCTCAAAATAGTCTGTGCATCTAATTTCGCAGCAGTTTGCAAGAGCAAGTGTTCACTTCTATTCTGATCCCCTTCAAACAGTTATAGCGTCGAAAATTTGTTTCTACTTCATGTTTGTCTTATTCATTTCCCAGAAGTATCTGCCCCATCCCTGATCAAGACCTTCCTCACCCCAAACAGTTATGTCGCAGTCTACTTCTTTGTCTTATTCTCTCTCTCTCTCCTCTCTCTCTCTCTCTCTCTCTCTCTCTCTCTCTCTCTCTCTCTCTCTCTCTCTCTCTCTCTTTGTCGAGTGTTCTCTCAAATTCGCCGGCCCCCGCACATCAATTATGCATATGCTGTTAGAGCATGGGGAAGTTTCTCACTTGAAAATTTTAAACCGAACTTCTTCCACATTCGTGACTTAGTCCCATCACTCCCGGCCAGCGAATCTTCTAAATCATTATTTCATCGGCATGGCGAAAGGAAAATTAAAAACAAAAGTCTGCTTTTGAATAAAGTACAGAAAAAACAACAACAGAACTTTGACATGGATTCAAGTGCACAATATCAGTACAAGATTTCAGTAAAATCTGTTAACGGAAACGTAATCCGCACAACACACCATAATACATAAACACAGCATGCAATTTGCTACAAACAAGTCCGTACCCCTAGTGTTCCGGATAAACAATGTGTACAGTTCTAACAGTCTCCTCCATGCTGTAGTTTGATCATAATCATGATGCCGGGTTTTCCTCGCCATTAAACGTTGGTCTAGAGATGCCACATTTTCCTTTTTCAAAATCAGTATCACTCTCGTAACGGGTTTTAGTACTTACATTATGTTGTCACAGCTTACCTAGACTGACCGTGCATCAGCTACATACTAGTTTCGTGGGTTTCTTA
The DNA here is from genome assembly GCA_016801955.1 of Conus betulinus. Lineage (NCBI taxonomy): Eukaryota > Metazoa > Mollusca > Gastropoda > Neogastropoda > Conidae > Conus > Conus betulinus. The sequence continues at coordinate 133,714 of JADBJO010004708.1, forward strand.
TATCGTCTTGATAGAGTCTTGTTGAGTGTTGTTGTTGTTGTTGTTGTTGTTTTGTTTTTTTCTTAAATGAAATTATGTAGACTTCTCTGAAACCTGACCATCGGAATTGAGTTCAGTTTCTTGTATTCAGAGTATGCGCACATGTACCACACACACACACACACACACACACACACACACACACACACACACACACACACACACGCAGGTTCATCTTTACAGAGCAGGCAGAGAGATACAGAGTAAATGCTTTACATGTTTATGTGGAACACACAGAACACCAACACAAAAATATAACTGCTTATGAGACAGCTTGGCGTGTCTGGATAACACAGCCGCAACCCAAAAAGAAAAAAAAAAAAAAAAAAAGAACAACAACACACACACACAAAAAAAAACCCACATCCGACCATGCCACCCCCTACCGCACACCCCCAAGCGCTTCCTCACCCTGAGACGACGTGTTCGGTCCGCTCTCGACATCGCCGGGCCAGTTGTTGGAGACGTTAAAGAAGGTGCCGTTCTGCATCACGCTCGGGTACCAGATCAGGTGCGGCACCCGACTCTCCAGCACCGGCAGCCGCCGAGGACAGGTCTCCGAGAGTGAGTGTGAGCCGCGATCGCTTTGTCCAGCACAGCGCCTGAAGAGCTTCTGGAGCTCCGGAAGAGGCGCGGGAGGGACAGGGCCCGGGAGGTTCGGTAGAGGCAGGCCTCCGACTCCTGCCCTTGTACGCTCGGGAGCTGGTGGGAGCGCGCGGACAGGAAGAGGTTGCTGATGTCCTCGCGACACAAGATCCGGGCTTGGCTGGAGGTCGGCATGGTACATCGACCTTTGTCTGTCTGTTGAGGAGGGGGGGGGGGGGGGGGATACAGACGAGGACGAGAATGAGAAACAGTGTTAGACTGCGCCAATATCCAAGCAACAAACGGAAAGAGAGAGAGAGAGAGAGTAAGTGAGAGTGGAAGCGGAGGAGGAGAAACATAGTGTCAGATTGGGCCAATATCCAAACAACCAACAATAACATTTTTTTACCTCTTTCACTAAACTGCTCTGCATGTATGCATGTGATAGGTTGCAAGAATAAGGATTTGATCAAGTACCGCATCAAGCTGGCACTTTTCATTTTGTACACGAATCCGGTCTCTGCTTTTGTATATCAACATTCCTTTCTTCTACATTACAGTTTTTTTCTGACGACTATCAGCTTCATATCTTTGGACCTCTTTCTGATTTTTCGACAATGACTGGAAGCACCCCAACCCTGTGTATTTCACCTGAAAAAAAAGCAGATGACTCGCAAAAAATTGAAACTGGACGAAGAAAGAACTGAAACGATGGTGAATCATCCCTCGGTTCCATTTTCTATCAACCTCAGTGACTTATCGATCACTTTTTCTTCTGCTGCTCGTAATCTTGGTGTGACACTGGACCAAACTCTTCCCTTTCAACAGCATGCTCCTTATGTCGTTTGTGTATTGTTGTCTTGAACTCCCATCGCACTGCTTCCATCCGTCACCTCCCGCGTAGATACCACTAAAAGCCTTTGTTTGTGTGTTTGTACTCCCTCGTTTTGGTTACTGTACATGTAATGTTATTTTGTCAGACTCCCTTTGTTTCCTTTTCAAGAAATTGTGTATTTTGTCAGACTCCCTTTGTTTCCTTTTTTTTCAGTTCCAACGCTTCTGCCCGCGTAGATACCACTAAAAGCCTTGTTCATTGTGTGGTTTTGTTGTTGACTTTTTTTGTTTTTTTTATCAACGATCCTGAATGTTTTTTGTTGTAATTGTAATGTTATTTTGTTGTTTGTTATCCCTTTCTCCCTTTTTCAAGAAATTGTACATGTAATGTTATTTTGTCAGACTCCCTTTGTTTTCCTTTTCAAGAAATTTCTTCCATCTAATGTTATTTTGTCAGACTCCTCGCCTACAGTACGCTAATCTGCACTGGGCATAGACATTCCCTTTGTTTCCTTTTTAGTTTCCCATTCATCTTACGCTAATCTGCACTGGGCATAGTTGCCCATTATTAACTTGACTGACTGGCTCCCTGTTTTAGCGTAGGATCTCCTACAAAGCTGCATCTATCTGCTATAAATCTTTCGAATCCTCCTGTCTTCAATGACTGACTGATCTGTAGCACTTGTGCACCCAGTCCCGTGAATTCCGTCCCTCATCTGACTCGTCTTTTCCACACTTGTTCGTACTCAAACTTCTGGTCAGCGTTCCTTTGCCTTTCAGGCTTTTTTTTTTTTTTTTTAATTTAGAATAACCTGCCACATCAGCTCAGATATTCTGCCTCTAGACTCTTTTAGATCAAACTTGGAAACTTTTCTTTTGCCTTCAGGTTGATGTATACGAAGATGTGTCGCTTCTGTTTACTGTATAATTCTATGTGTTTGGCCGCGGGTTTGTTTTGTGTTTTTTTTCATTCATCTTATAGTAATTGTTTTTTGTTTAATAGGTGGGTGATGAGTGGACTGTCATTGTGAGAAGGCGAGCTGGATGTTAAGACGTGAAGATGTAGAGCGAGAATGTGACTGCCGATTGCGTTTTTGTGTGTGTGTGTGTGTGTGTGTGTGTGTTGCCTTTTGTTTCTCTCTCTCTCTCTCTCTCTCTCTCTCTCTCTCTCTCTCTCTCTCTCTCTCTCTCTCCTAGCTTGGCTTGCACGTTAATGTGTGTTCTTGCAAGCGTATAAATAAAATGCTTTAAATAACAACAATAATAATAATAATAATGTGTGTGTGTGTGTGTGTGTGTGTGTGTGTGTGTGTGTGTGTGTGTGTGTGCGCGCGCGCTTCAGATTACCGGCGCGCTCTCGATATTTTTGCGTAAATCTATTAAATGCCTCCTCACATATTCTGTCCACGTGTGCCAGGCTGTCGCGCTCCGTTGCGGTCATGCTGAGAGGAATTCGGTCCTCTCTGTCATTCGATCTGTGGAACAGCCAAAGTCGAGCAGTCGTGTCGTCCATGCTACCATAGTTCATTCAGAGACGTATATGATCCGTTTTCGATCGATTCAGAATCGAAACCTGTGATATGATTAAAATTTCGTCACCTGGACTTGAGGACGAATAGAGTAATGTCCCCTTGCTTCATTGCGAAAGTCGTTTTTTTTTCTATTCGTTGCGTTCATTGTGCTGTACTATCAGCTGTGAGAAGACCGCCACCGAACTAGCAGAGTCACAAACCGGTCAAAAGAGCTTGAACAATTTTTTAAAACAAATCAGATATCAGCTTAAACTTAAAAAAAAATGTAATAAATCATTCTTCACATAATTATAGGCGAGGCTCATTATCTTTCTCCCTCTCTCTCTCCACAGACACACACACAGGCGCGCGCGCGCGCGCGCACACACACACACACATTGATGAGTGAAGCATTTCAAGTTGGTCTGAAGAAAGTACTCAACAAATGAAGAGTGACACGCACAACCACTCAGATGCTGATATTGAAACGCGCGTGCGCGCGCCTGCCACACACACACACACACACACACACACACACACACACACACACACAACGTCGGTCTTCTATCACTAAAAGTGAAAAGACATTAAACTGAAGAACAAAATTATATGCACTCACACGCGCGCGCGCTCACGCGCACTTAACACACACACACACACACACACACACACACACACACACACACACACACACACACATTTTGAACGCCTGTTTACACAAAGTATCCACAAGCTGAAAGGTAAAATCAGAGCAAGTTCATGGTGTTTGATGGTTGTGATTGTTTAAAATTAGAGGTATGTAAAGCAATGGTGTGCTTGTGTTAGAACTGCACAAAAGCTTCGAGGTACTGACTTCACACTGTCCCATGCCTTTGCTTTTCGTTCCTTCACTTTAGGCTACCAGAGAGGACCTGTGTCCCATGGTGACTGAAAACAAATCTGAAGCTCTGTTATAGCAGCAAAACTGCGGATACTGAATGATTTTTGGCCTGTTTGTTAGCTGTATATGTGGACTAGGTATCATCCAATGTGTGCTGACTAATTACAGTAGCTTACCTTCGACTGTGTCGTTTTCATTCAATGACAGATTCATGTAGTTGTATAGAGCTTACGGGTCTAGGACTGGAGGATAAGAACTCCATGAATTTATACGTTTACCATTGATAATAAACAGAATAATCGGGTCGCCCAGTTGAGATAATAAACCTATCCGATATGTTATTATTCCGTTTCGATGTTCTCTGCCTCAAATTGTGAGAGGCAGGGCAATGCGACATTCAACAGCGCCAACTTACACAGATCTGTGCACTGGGTCACATGTTGTCCGTTCGGGACTGCCTTGAAGTAAACAAGAAATAGGCCTGGTGATCTCTGTCAGGAGCTATGGAACCAGATTCGCATCCACTTCGTGTGCGCGAAGATAAACATGATTTACGTCATTAATCCCCGTCAGGTCTCGCCCATCACAGGAAAAAAAAAACGTCATAAGTTAGGAACAAAATGAGTTTGTGGCACACGAGGAGGAAAGGAAGTTTTCTCTTTTCTTTTTCTTTTGTTCCCCTTCGATCCAGTACGCACAGACTGGGTTCGCATTATATTTGTTTGTTTTTTTTTCCTCCCGTGTTTGTTCCGTTATGTTTTTGTTTATGTATTCTTATTTTCCACTGAAACAACACGAACGAGTAGTGTGGTTTTGAATCTTATCTGTGATGTGTAAAGAAGCTCAACTTTACAAATAAAATGCTTTTGGACAGATCTTGCGATTTTTTTTTTTTTTTTTTTTTTTTTTTTTTTTTTTTTTTTTTTTTTTAGATCGACGATTGTAATAGAGACTGAGAAGTATGCCATTCTACACGGTAATAACACAGACTGAGAAGTATGCCAGTGTACACGGTTGTAATACAGACTGAGAAGTATGCCAGTGTACACGGTTGTAATAGAGACTGAGAAGTATGCCAGTGTACACGGTTGTAATACAGACTGAGAAGTATGCCAGTGTACACGATTGTAATACAGACTGAGAACTATGCCAGTGTACACGGTTATTATACAGACTGAGAAGTATGCCAGTGTACACGGTTATAATACAGACTGAGAACTATGCCAGTGTACACGGTTATAATACAGACTGAGAAGTATGCCAGTGTACACGGTTATAATACAGACTGAGAAGTGTGCCAGTCTACTAAGCAGCCTGAGAGAACAGGTCTCAAAGCCAAAACTTTCACCAGAGAAGATGGAGTGTGCGTGTGTGTGTGTGTGTGTGTAGGCTCATCAGCCTTGGGGGGGGGGGGGGGGGGGGGGGGGGGGGGGGGGGGGGGGGGGGGCGTTGTAGGCTCATCAGCCTTGGCCTCATGAAACAATTCGCGATTTCTGGTAAGAACGGGACCAGAACCCTAAAGGCAATGGAAGAGGCAGTTGAGTTTCATCTGGAGCTGGTCGAGGACGAGCAGAAGTGACTTTTGTAATGTATGAAATCCTAGCTTCGAAGAGGTGTCCCATAGTCTAGCAGTGTAAGTAAAACACCCTTTAAAAAAAAAAAAAAAAAAAAAAAAAAAAAAAAAAAAAATTGACGGTTCGAATCTCGACAGCGCCAGAAAAAAAAAAAAAAAAAAATCCGACAGCAGAGGGGCATTTCGGATTCATGAGCTGGATGCGGCCCAGTGCCTTGGAGTGTAAGGAATTCAGAACCGAACGACTTGCGGGAGAAGCGGGGGCTGGGGGTATTCAAGTTGAAGACTTTCTGCTGTCAGTCTCCTTAGAGTTTCTTCTTGCAACAGCGTGACACCATGGGTTAAAAGATATGCAACCACTATTCTTAATTATGCTTCCTCAAAAGACGTACTGATAACAGTGGTTCCCAAGTGGGGCATCAAAATAAAAATTTTGTCTGTGATGATAAGAAGGAACTGATCAGCAGTCATGACTTTGAAATCGTGTACAGGATAACTGATATCTGGCGGTGGATCGAGAAAGCATGATGAGGAGGCATCGAAATACAATTATGGTAACATCGTCTTTTCGCGGGGATACTTGCTGGGCTAATTAAACTTGGGTCATACAGATTCTCATCCGAAAGCATCAGTTTCAGTGGTGATTTCCCCGTGAGTCATAATCATTTTGGGAAAGTTAGAAAATCTGTGACAGTCAGGTTCGTTGGAACACCCTGGTTTGGTGCAACGAAGACAAAGAGATTTCGTGTCATGTTCGTATCCGCAGAGTGCCTTCTTTTGGACGAATGGACTCTGTAAAGATGAAGAATGTCATATGTTCGAATAAGTTGTAGGCCCAAGTGTTTACAGCCCGTTAACGACTTCTTAACTTTTGTGTTCGGAACTAAGGTGCAATTCATCTTGGACATTTGTTTAAAGATAATGTGTCAAAATGTGTAAGGTATTTAGAAATATCGTTGATATGAAATTATCTGCTGTTCTGTTTTAACAGACCTAGGGTTAAGTATGGATCAAATCAAGTTTTCTGTTTGATACGTAGTTTCTCTTGTCTTGGATGGTTGTGATTCGCGTGTGTTTAGTGCTGCATGCAGCTCTCCATAAATTCATATCTGAACATTTTCTGCTGCTTTTTTTTTTTTTTTTTCATCCAGCAATGGTGGTTGTGTTTGCGTACATATTCAAAGTTTGCTTACTTTTCATTTATCATTATCAGGCGACAAATCTTGTTTGTCAAAATATGTGCCTTGATTGTGTTCATAAAAAGTAAACTCCAGAAATTTATAACCATACATTACAGAAATAACCAAAATCTTAACAGTATACAGCAAGGTAAAAAAAAAAAAAAAAAAAAAGTAGAGAATACGTGAAAAAAAAAAAAAGGATGCTGACTTTGATCGATGGAGCACTTTCCAAAGAAAATCAAAGTAGACATGCAAATGACTTCACACAACATTCCACGCACACACACGCACACACACACACACACACACAACGCACACACACACACCACACATACACACACACAAAATGATTCCAACCTGAAGGAGCGCACAGCTTGTTTATTCCAGACATGGCAAGAACGTTATGAAGAAAATAAGAGAGCGCAAGGTGAAGGCGGTTCACCACAGGCACAAGATGAGTTTGACAAAACAGAGAAAATGACGAATAAATGAAAATTGGTATTTCGTCCATTTGTCCCTATAGATACACTTGTAGACAGAATACGTACACATGTACTTATCATTCTTCGTGTCACCTTTTTTGTTTGTTTTCGTTCGTAATGTTTTATGTGTGTGTGATGACAACCCTCTCCTTCAAGTTCTTTTATCAGCCCCCCCCCCCCCCCCCCCCCTCCCCCTGTCTGCATTGATGTAATGACGGTGAATATAGGTCCATGCTTGAGCGAATTCAACATGGCAGATGTGTGGTGAAATAGGGTGTGTGAAGGGTGTGCGGGTGGATGGGTAGGTAGATGAGTGGTGAAAGGGTAGGTGTGGTGAAAGGGTGTGCTAATGGGTGGATGGATAGGTAGATGTGTGGTGTGCTAATGGGTGGATGGGTGAGTGTGCTAATGGGTGGATGGATAGGTAGATGAGATGTGTGGTGAAAGGGTGTGAGTGTGCTAATGGGTGGATGGGGATAGGTACAACATTATAAGGACGTTTGCATAAAAGTACAGAATCTGAATGTTTAAAAATACCAATAACGAGTTGAGAAATGTCATATCAACTAGACATGTCAACGGTCGGTGGTGAAACATTGAATGGAGATGTAAGATTATGCATTTGTGTATCATGTAAGCGTGCGCGCACACACACGTGTGTGTGTGTGTGTGTGTGTGTGTGTGTGTGTGTGTGTGTGTGTGTGTGTGTGTGTGTGTGATGTCAAAATTTTAAGAAAAAATAAATTTTTTTTTCAAAGTTGGTTTTCGGAATCTAGGGATTTGTGGGATGGCTGCAATGGAAACTGGCCTTTTGGGAGGAATTAGTGGGGTTCTTAATAACGACAGCAGTGCCGAAGACGTTAAACTGTATGAGAAATCACAGTTCATCCAATGTATATATTTCTGATGCAAAGGCTCCTAGAACTGTAAATACGTCATAATACATCGACGCACAGTAACTATGATGAAAGTTCAGAAAGGAGAATAGTGAACTAATCATCACGCGCCTATGCGTGCTCTGAATGAGATAGACTGAAGAAATCATGGCACCATCCGAAGCAAAGGGAACGTTATACCATTGATAAACACCCGATTCGAGGTATGGTGAAGTGAAATCGTTAATAGTAGGGGAAAAAAAATCACCCCACCCCCACCACCAACCTCGAGAGAGAGAGAGAGAGAGAGAGAGAGAGAGAGAGCACGGAATGTACATAGTCCTTGTCGTGACGTATATTTTTCTTGTTTGTTTTCCACGTAGTTCAAGAAGTCGGTGTTGATGTCTTGTCCCGTACAGAATCTCAACATTGTCCCAGGTCGGTGAACACCAATGACAAGAATCGGTCTGTAGGTCTACACATTTGGAGTTCTATGCATATATAATCGAGGTTTGTGACCGGTTCCAGGCCTTCTGCGTCCCTGCATGAGTTGTGTGTAAGGCCAGGGTCAGCAGCTTATTATTATCACCGCGAGTCATCGGCAGGCGACCAAAACGTCAGCGGCGGCAAGAGTGATGACAGCCCACACACACAATCCCAGGTGCGGAGACGGTCACATCTTTGAGCATGCAACCGATGTGGCAGAATCGAAAACGTTCTTTTCCATCCGAGTAGGCGCTGTGATTTATGTCCGGATGTTTGAAGCCACTGCCCATGTTGACTTCAAAGATCCGGGACACTCCGGATTTTGAAGGCGTGGGGCAGCGTGGTGTGCGGGGGGGGGGGGGGGGGGGGGGGGGGGGGGGGGGGGGACGAAGAGGACTATAATCCAGACACATGGACGCATAGATAATCACGATGTGCAGGATGCACATTCATATTTTATGCAGGTTCAGCGTGAAGCTGTCGCCATAAATGAAAAGTGCCTTCTTTGCATGGTGGAACGTGTGCTAGTAAGAGAGAAAAAAAAGGTTATTCTGTTGTCTAAGATCTTTACAAGTATCTTAAATATAGAATCTGTCTTTTCAAGTTGTTTAAAAAAAAAAGGGGACTGCACATTAGCAGATTCTTATATCTTTTGTATAGCTTGATGCGACATCATAGAATTCATTTATTTGATTCACAAGGGGACACACACACACACACACACACACACTTTAGCCTATTAGGTTTTCACTTCCTTCATATGATCGATATGCTCGTGTTGAAAGAGAAAAAAAAAATAAGTTACAATGCACCTTTCATCTATGAATAGAACATTTAAGTAACCTTTAATGAAAAAAGCACGTTGTATCAAAATTGGCGTGCTTCCTTCGTTTGTTAAAATTAATTCCTACTATTCACTTTTGACGACCGTATGCTGCCATACCGACAGACGGCCCCGCATTTCTCCAGCCTGCAGCGTGATGTTTACGGCCGCTTTTCGGGTCATGGATGCCCGCCAATCGAGATCGACGGGCACGTTTTGGTGTCAAGTCCTAGGCTGCCCGAGACGACTAGACCTCATCCTCAGCGGATCACTGTCAGCTGTGTTAGGCAATCGTTTTATCGATCACTTCCGTCTTCTGGGCGTTTGTTTCTAATGGTCCGTTCCGCTCCCCGCGCGCGTGTGTGTGTGTGTGTGTGTGTGTGTGTGAATTGTCAAAAAAAGACTAAGAAGAATAGCCGAATAGGCCTCGGAGCACACACACAAATATACTGCCTTTAAAAGGCTTGTGCGATGGTTCCGCTCGCGCGGAAGAGTTTTCATATTTTCTTGCATTTTTCTTTGTCAGTTTTTTTTTCACCTTTGATCACCCCCCAAGTACCTCCCCCACCTTACGTTTAGTATTGTCATTACTATGAAGACAACAGTTGTTCTGAAGAGGATTAGATTTCGTCTTGGTATTTTCTATTACTGTATTACATAATAGGCTGTGCCAGTCTTAGCAGTTACTCTGTGTTAGGGACTTATGGGGTTTATTTAAGTTATTGTTTTGTCCCCTGCCTCATTTCATTTGTTTCATAGAGAAGAAAATCAGATACCCACCCTGTGTGACTTACACACACACATAGAGACACTTTAACTTACAGGTCAGTATTACAGTGTGATTCATGGTCTTTTTTTATATCCAGTTTGGTCAATACCAGTGTTTTATTGCACACATGATGAAGAGGCAGATTTGTCTGGTTTCTATTCCATTACATAATAGTTATGATCATTCTGGGCACTGGGGTTTTTAAGTGATTTTGTCCTAGAGGCATTTGTTTGAGCAAATCAGATACCCCCCTGTGTGACTTAGGAATAGAGACACTTGAACTTACAGGTCAGTATTACAGTATTGATTCATGGTCATATATTGGGTCAATAGCCCCCCAGCCCATTCCACCCCCCCCCCCCACCCAACCCCCCCCCCCCCCCCCCCCCCCCCCCCCCCCTCCTTTCCAGTCTCCATCCCTGTCTCTCACAATGGGTATATTTGCAGATGGACTCTAGAGTCTCCTAACACAAGCCTTCCAGTGATATATGGACAGCCATGTGGATGAAACGGGTTAATCTGGACCGTCTTACAAGGATAAAGGAGGAGAAAAAAAAAGAAAAGAAAAAAAAAAAAGCGCTAATGTGCCATTTTCGTATTTCCCATGTCAAGTGTTTTCTCTTAAACCCCTCCCTAACTCCCTCCCATACCCCCTTCCCAAAAAGAATATGCTATAAAAATCAACAACTCTGAAATGGGACTCTTTTAAACTAAAGTAAAGGGAGTATTATATGACTTGTTTTGCTGGTCAGTATACTCTGTTTATAGTTAAGTTTACACACAATATATTATTAAGAATTAACCAGTTGGGTTCAGAGTTCACCAAATCAAAGGTGTGTTTTTACTGAAGGTGTGATCCCAATTTGAGGGTGATGTTCTGCACAGAAACACTGACCAACATGAGTGCTTTCATCATTCAGGGGTTTGATGCATTCTGATTTTTAAAAAAAAATGATTATATGTATGAAAAGTTATGTTTGTCTAAATCAAAATACTTTTATTATCCTACCAGGCCTTTCACACAGATGGAGACCAGTTGTCTCTCTCTCTCTCACAACACATATAATCAAAACGAAGATTCTCACAGGGGGAAAAGACAACTGAGAGGGAATAAAAACCTGCATACACGACATTAACCTCTTGTGAAAATTTAAAATGATGCATGCTAGAAAGAGGCAGAGAGGCAGGGGAGACAAGGCCATTTGAAACATGCTGATGCTGAATGAACATCCCATTTATTGAAAGTACAAGATTTCAAGATCAAAAAATATAAAATAAAATACATTTTACATATTCATCACCTTCTTGTATGACTGCTTACTAATCAGACCATACAATAAGCACATTTCACAGATAAAACAAGAAGTCCAAAGCAACAAGTAACAATTTTGGTTCGATTTGTAGCTGTACACACTTTCTTTACAGATAACAATCCAATCCACTGAAAAATTGCACTTCACTCTTATATCACGAAGCACATCATAACTTCTTTTTTTTTTTCCTGATTGATTCTCATTATAACACACAATCACATTCAGTGAAACATTTTCCTCTTTCCAGCTGTGCAAAGACAATCATGCCTGATGAAAAATGACAGAAGTATGATGTCAATTATCATCCTGTTTCAGGCAGACAAGTTTTGTGGGGCTCATATTTTCCTTTGCTTGTGATTGATATATAAAACTGCCTTTCACAACAAGAGGGGGAAAAGTCTAGTTTCCTAAGAATTGTATTCAAGAAACAAGAGAGGACAGGGAAATCATTAACAACATTGTGGGAGAACACTCGTGCCATTATTTTCACCATGATAACGATATCACACCCACACTGCCATTCATTTCTCTACATATCCACAGTTCACATGGGGAAAACCAAATATGCATTAACTACATAATTCTCAAGTAGGTGAAGATGAGAAAAATCAGTTTTTCACCCTTCCTTGCTTATCTTTCAGACTCTGTGCACACCACACTGCAAAAGCTTTATTAGTTTGTGCAGCAAGTTGGGAATGAAAAATAGTTCACCAAATGGTAAGAAGCAAAGCCTCGAGGTTCAGGCATGAGGCACATATCTCATAATTTCTTGCATATCATCCCCTGTTTTCCTGCTCATCAAACATAGTTATCTGCTCATTCTATAACATGACAAAGTAATCAAAAAGACAGTGTAAACCCTCAACTTGTACGGAAATATTTCACAAACTGAGTTGTGCAATTTTAACATTTGAAATCCACATGGAGTCGTACAGAAATATTTTACATACTGAATTGTGCTATTTCACATAACAGATTTAACTTTATACAATTTGTATTCAGTCCATATGCGTATCATCTAAGACTTGTCCATCTGAAAGAATTTTTGATTTCATTATAAAAAATCAAAACAAAAAAAAAAAAAAAAAAATGCAATTGCAAATAAAACACTGGCAGTATTCCAAAATATTAACTGCATGAATCTGCTTTTTCTTTTTTTTTCCAATGGCTGTACCCACACACATTTCATTCCAGCTCCCCTGTCATTCTGCAACAGTCCCATTGTACGCAGTCCATAGTGTAGGACCACCATGAAGCAGGCCAGGCCAAGACGCACTACACCCCAGGCCAGGTTCTCAGTTCTGTTCAGTGGTGCTAGTTCTCACCCCACATACATGGTATCACTATATACCAAGCTCCCTGTTATATAAAGTCCAGGAATCAGTGTGTGAAGTGCTCCCCTCTGGAGACAGACTGCCATCATGCATATCGCTGACAAACTTTTCAGTATTAAAATCTTTCACAATGAAGAACTTGCATGCATGGACATGGATGGGTCATTCTCATAAAAATGGCAAGAAGGGGCACATAATTTGAGACATTTTCAAGAGATGAGAATGTTGCGGCAACACTGTGGGGTTCTGTTTTGTTCCGAAGTTAAATGGCATGTTAGCAGCAACGAGTCAAGAAATACAGATTCCTGCACTGTCCTTGTGGAAATTTGAGCAGCACTATTCAGTGGATGGGAAATTGATGGTGAAGTTCCAGTTTACTATTGGAGCCCACACACTGTAGCTGCAGATATCAGCTAATGGAGCTTGAAGCATACACCTCCTGCCCACAGCCTTCAACAGATCCACTGTACCAGGGTACTTGCTTACTTAATCCTCTTCATCCTGTGTCCCGAAACACAAGGCGGGCAACAAGTTCCATCCAACCCTCTCTGTCCTGGGCAAGCCAGCTTAGTTCGTTCCAGGTCTTGCCTGCCTCTCTCATCTCCCTCCTCCAGGTGCCAAGTGGTCTGCCCGCGCTCCTCTTTCCCGGTGGTGCCCATCTCAGCGCAGTATGAGAGAGTCTGGTCTTGCCCATCTGAGGGATGTGTCCCAGCCACCTCCACCACTGCTGTTTCACCTCAGCCACAATATTGTTTATGCCGGTGCGCCTTGACACTTCCCTGTTGGTGGCATGCTGCTGCCAGTGAAGTTTCAGGATTCAGTGAAGACACCTTCCTTCAAAGCCTCTGAGCCTACTCTCAATCTTCTTGTTGGTTCTCCATGTCTCCGAGGCGTATAGGAAACACGAGTGTACGTTGGACCTCTCCTGTAGATCTTCAGATTGGTTTTGGTTTGCAGGACAGTTGACTTCCAGATGTTTTTCAACCCGCTGAATGCCCGGGCTGCGAGTCCTATCCTGGTTGACATCTGCTCGATGTTGCTGTCGGCCGAGATGTAGCTGCCGAGGTACTTGAAGTGTTCCACCTCCTCAAGAGCTGAGCCTTGCACGCTGGTCTTCTCTGCATTCTTTACTGTACCATGGTGCTACCAATTTAACTCACCAAAGACATGGTGGGAGAGTTGGATCTGTCTTGTGAGATGACATCAGAAGTTTGCTTAGCTTTTTTTCAGGATCCTGACGAGAGGCCGAGGTTGGGAGTTTTCAAACTGATGTCATGAAATATGTATGGTTTGAGTTTTTATCATCACCATTTTCAAAGAAACGTTCATCTTTTCACATAATCAGTCCAGTCCAAGCTTTCAAGAATCTTGCAGACAACAGATAGTAATAACATTACTGGTGATTTTGCTTCATTACAGTACAAAATGACTCAAAAGTTGATAAAGCAACTTCTACACATACAGATCCATTAATTTGCGCAAGCCAATCTGTACACCTGTCACAAGATACAGGGGCAGATTGTGAACAGGTACGAAGTAGTTCTGTGTGAGAATCTTCTCTTTGCTTCCTGCATGTACATGCATGACCTTGTGACATTACTGCAAATGCACAAACATACAGAAGTGTACATCCTGAATATCATGAACATTTTCAGTTCTGCTTTTGATAATGTCTCGAGTTCAGATCTCGTAACTGTTATCTATCACACACCGATTCATATCACACCAGACTCGACAGATCTTTAGTAAATGTAGCTCAGGATGATTTACTTTAATCACCATTTTCAAGTCCTTCGCAATATCTTCATCTTTGCATCACAGATGCTACACTGTATGTGAATATCATAAAAGAAGAGGCAAATAAGCACAGTTTAGGAGAAAACTCAAATGATAATGAACAAGACACAGCTGTTAACTAGTTAGTATTGTAGAATCAAAAAGACTGACAAAAAGTCCCTGAAAATACAGTGAAGCTGTTGATTAGTGATCTGAACATTTTTTTCAATTAAAAAAAAAAAAGGTATTCCTGGGTGGGGTGAGGGAGGGGAAAGCATGATCAGATCAAACCAGTCGGAGAACAAAAGGGAATAAACTGTTGTGGTCTACCCTGCAGAAAAGTTTTTTTTTTTTAATGCAGATTTTGTTGGGTTAAATCATGAATTTGGTAGTGCACAAAACAAAGGCATACTGATGGAACACTTGCTGTGGAAAATCTTCACAAAAGCGAGACAAATTTACAAACCATGAACACCGTTGAGAGAAGCAAATGGTATTACCATTCACATTTTATGATAATTATATTTAATCAAAGAGGGGGCTCAAGTTGGAAAGGAGTCAAACGCATCATTGAGGGAAAAGTCTGTTTTGCAAACTGACATTCAATCATTAGAATTCAAACAAAACCACTGACATTTTCAGCACAAAGCACTATACCCCATACAGTGCACAGAGAACACAGCGGTCACAGTACAGACATTCCCTCATGGCCACCAGTTTTATTTCCATTTGGAAAAGCCACAATGCATAATGGTAATTTTGTTCAGTTTACATTGAGTAGTTCTTAAAAACTCTTCTTCTCCGTTGAAGCTGGCAAACAAAACTAAACCATCACGTACCCTGACCAATTTGTCTCTAACCAACTTGTCTCATGGCTAACCTGTCGACTGCTGTGATAATGTTTGCAATGTACAGTGAAGCAGCGGGATACCAATTGCAAGCTTAGTACCAGTGTTTATTGAAAAAGTCAATGTACGACTATATATAAAACCAAAATTCACCTGGCGAACGGCCCAGTGCATACAAGCACTACAAGTCCAAAGTTATTTTACCTTTGGCAGTCATCCAGCATTTCATGATTTAAGACATCTTAACAGATTCTGAGAATCAGATCTTGGGCAGACCTTCAAACCAAAATGAAATAAATGACTGGATTATAAAAATGATGCTGGAAAAAAAAAATCTACAAGTCAAGCAAAATACATTATTAGACAATAAAAATTATGATTTAAGAAAAGCAAAATGTACAAGTCATCTGATTGTACCACTAGTCAAGCTCTCGGATGTCAGCTGCCAGTGATAGCTGGATGGGAGACCCAAGGTCATAGACAGTGTGAAAGGCACCTGTCAGACGTTCTGGCATACGCTGCACAGAACCCATGAACAGAGGTTCCACTCTGGGCACATGGGTTTTCCTTACTTTTCTGCAAAGCATTCTGGCACTGAGTGTTTTGCTGTCAGTGTGGGTAGGTGGGGCAGAGGGCAAGGCACATCCTGCAAGACTGCCCACTCCCTGCTTACATGGGAGACACAACCTGGCCAGAAGAGGCGACAACACACAGGAAGTTGCAGGGGTGCTTGGAGGATCTCCAGAGGATAGCCAAGTTCATGTCGGTGATAGGACTGCGGGTGTGATGACAAACAAAAATGATAATACTGGGGATTTTTTTTGTTTGTTTCTCAAGAAAGTAATCTGACAGAGACCGGTTTACCAGGCAGTCTCTCGTGCATGTTAGTTAAATCTGGACGGTCACACCTGAACTTTACACCGTCCAATTAAAATGACAGCTGATAAAGTCTCTTGGTGACCTGCAGATGGCTGGTTCTGCGACCATGACAAGATGACTGTATGAAGCGATGTATGGGGTAGCCAGAAAACTTGAGTGAGAGGTTTTCTGGCAGCTGATAATCACTGAGCTAAATTTGGAAAATGTTTGAAGGAATGCCTGATGTAAAATACCGTCCATGTATATATATATATATTTATCAAAATATAGAGTATGGCTTAACACTGAATGTATCATCAGTTGTACAAGACATGAAAGAAACTGGGTATAATATATTGCACTTAGTAACAAGAAAGAGCATACATGCACATGCTATTTGCTTTATCTTTCCCCTGAGTGTAGGTAACTTTGTCCTTTCATTAATTCTTCCTTTCTTTCTCCACACTTGTTCCATCTCTGAACCTGTTGGCATTATCACCCGAAAACAAATCTGAAACAGCAGCATCTGCAGCTTCACTGAATCAGTGCTGGTACAGAATTGCGGTCAGAGTGCTGGGCTTTTTTTTTTAATCACTTCTGGAGACATCAATATCCTCCTGAGCTGGGGTCATACAGAGGCTACGTTCTCGTTAGCCTGGACATTCAAGAGACTTGGAGGAGGTGGAAGAGGTGGAGGGAGAGGAAGCTATTGGGTCCAGGATTTCTTTAATGGCAGGTGGCAGGTTCTGGCACTGCATCATCTGCTGGCTGATCCCTTCTGCCTTGCACAGCATCTCCTCCAATGGGGATAGTGTTTGTGACATCATTGATGTGCTGAAAATGATGAAAAAAATTCTCACAGCGATGGAGCAAGAGAGAGACATAATTCTACTTAAGAATTATTGACAAAGCACAGCGAGAAACCATGACGAGAATAACTGGATAACCCATGAGCAGGTGAAAAGTTGGTCCAGGGTCAATGGAAATAGAAAATTGTTGAGGTTTAGTGTTTCATGAAAAGCCAAGACACTGAACAGGTGAAACTGTATAAATTAACTGAAACTACAAACACAACTTAACAAATTACAAAATTCATCTTACAGCCCCTAGATGCTTAAATGCAGAAGATGTCTATAAGATATAAAGCTATCTGAAAGTTAAATGAATTGAAAGACTAAACAAAAAAATAAGTTACACATTACTCAACTCATTCATACATTCAAACATGCACACAGGAAAAGCACTGTACAATATGCAACACTAACATCATTTAAAATTAAACGAAATCTTTTTGTGAGAATGCACACACACACACACACACACACACACTCTCACATACACACACTCGCAGAGTATTCAAACATGTACGCAAGTACAAACCACTGGCATGCCCACCTTCAGGATCTCGTTGAAGCCTAACTTGTTGTCCATGAACGTGGCTTTCTCTGTGTGGAGGATAGCCAGCGTGAAGAGAAGGTGAAAGTTCCGACAGGGCAGGTCAGTCCACAGCACCTGCAAAACAACGAACACGTTCAGTCAGTGACTGGAATGGTCCACAGCTCCTGCAACAGGAATAATACTGTCTGATGTGTTCAGTTAGTGACTGGAATATCAGTTCCAATGCCTTCAGCTGGTTACTTGAACACCCTTTCTAATGTATTTAGTTTGTGGTTGGATTGATCCTGTCATATGTGTTCAGCTAGTGACTGGAATGATCCTGTCATATGTGTTCAGCTAGTGACTGGAATGCTCCTGTCATATGTGTTCAGCTAGTGACTGAAATGATCCTGTCATATGTGTTCAACTAGTGACTGGAATGATCCTGTCTTATGTGTTCAGCTAGTGACTGGAATGATCCTGTCTTAAGCGGCTGACACACGAGCCTCCCCGCCCGTACGGTTGAGACGAAACGTTTGAACCTGTGCGGTCTGACCAGTCAGTGTCGAACGGACGGAGTGCTTCACGATAGTTTTAAAACGGATGTGAGGTGAAGGTCATTGTGATCCCACTTGCCGCTTCAAACGACTGTACAATTGAATACAAAGCTTTTTCTCGAATATTCAGATTCTTAAAATTTTTTGAATTGACATTCCAAAGCACATCATGGCCTTGGTACAATTCAATTAATTGTTTGGTCTCTGAATCGGACAGTTTGACCACCTTGCTGGAAGACGCCATTGTTTCCATGTGCCAAAGGGTGTCGGCTCAATGCTGAGCGTTGATTGGTTGGAGGAATACTAGCTGTCCGTTTCGAATAGATCACGACGTATCTCGAACGGTCGGGTTGAACTTGATGCCGAAGGCCGTTTGAGACGTACGTTTACTGTGACACACGCTGCGTTTGGGATCAGGTTCGACCGGTACTTCCGAAGCGTACGGGCGAGGAGGCTCGTGTGTCAGCCGCTTTATGTGTTCAGCTAGTGACTGGAATGATCCTGTCATATGTGTTCAGCTAGTTCAGCTATCCTGACTGAAATGATCCTGTCATATGTGTTCAGCTAGTGGCTGGAATGATCCTGTCATATGTGTTCAATTAGTGACTGGAATGATCCTGTCGTATGTGTTCAGCTAGTAACTCAAAGGATACTGTCTTATGTGTTCGGCTAGCGACTCGAATGATCCTGTCATGTGTGTGTTCAACTAGTGACTGGAATGATCCTGTCATGTGTTCAGCTAGTGACTCAACAGATTCTGTCTTATGTGTTCAGCTAGTGACTGGAATGATCCTGTCACATGTGTTCAATTAGTGACTGGAATGATCCTGTCACATGTGTTCAATTAGTGACTGGAATGATCCTGTCACATGTGTTCAATTAGTGACTGGAATGATCCTGTTTTGTACTGGTGTTCAGCTAATAACTCAAAGGATACTGTCTTATGTGTTCGGCTAGTGACTGGAATGATCCTGTCATATGTGTTCTCAAGAATAGTGACTGGAATGATCCTGTCATATGTGTTCAACTAGTGACTGGAATGATCCTGTCTGGAATATACGTGTTCAGCTAGTGACTCAAAGATCCTTCTGTCTTAAATGTTCAGCTAGTGACCGGATGGATCCTGTTTTATGTTTAGCTAGTGACTAGAAGGATCCCATCTTATGAGCTTAGCTAATGACTCAATAGATCCCGTCTGTTCAGCTTAGTAACTGGATGGATCCTGTCTTAAGTGTTCAGTTGGTGGGCACAATGTTTCATGTGTTCAGTTAGTGACCGGAAGAGCCCTTCCCTGTGTTCAAATACCTAGTGGTTATAAAAATCCTGTCTCAAGTGTTCAGTCTGTGAAAAAGAATGAGCAAGACCGACCCGTCTAGTTATGGGCTAAAATGTGCACAGCTGCTGCCTGGAGTATCCTCATCCCATGTTGTCAGCTGGATGATCCCTAATCTTATCTCAAATGACTAAAAGGATACTTTACAAAGATAATTTTAGAGTACAGATTATACATAAGTTGAAGATGTTCATACTATGTAACTGCATCGGTCTTTAAACTGCACTGTAATAAAATGCACGCACAATGTAAGAGGCAAATACTAGTCAGAAACATATACACTTCCATCATCTGTCCTTCGGGATTTGAATATTATCATAATTCAATATTTTCATGACGGCCTTGTTTCTTAGTTTAAATTCAAGAAAATCGAAAAAAACTAACAAGAAACACCACAATTAATAATGAATATGAAATTCAGTTGTCATTACACCTGAATACACACTATGAATAATACACACATCAGAGTCTGACACAATCTTTCAAACAGCTTTTAAAGTTTAAATTCTTCTGTTGCATAAATATCTGATCTTGACCCACAAACTTTACAATACTTTACTGGTGACAAGACAAGTCATGAAACACCATATTCTTCCACCTGAAATCATGTGAGCTGTCAAATGCCCATTTCTTAAGCCATGGGAATATAAATTCACATGAGCAAACAAGCCATATTTTTTACTCCAGACATGTGCTGTCAGAAAGTTGCAACCTTTTGCATGCTGAGCAGCCCAAGTTACACAGAGCAAGCTGGATTTGGTTTTAAAAACGCTAAAACTGCTGTGAAGTCTGGGAGGCAGTATGCACGTACAGAATGTCACACAGTCATAATACGATTCACCATGACTGTGTGGCATCCAGCGCATAATTCAATGTTATTGTCAAATGACTGTGAGAAAAGTAAAGAAGGAGACTCAAACCATGAAGTCCGAGAAGGTGAAAACATCTCCTGATTTGTTTACACCTAACAGTACCCCTCGGAAGTCATGGTGCCTAGTGTAAGTAGTTTTCAGCTATTTTGAGCAATCAACTTTCACATTCAGGACAGCTAACTGAAGTAAAGGTGTAAGTAGTTTTCAGCGATTTTGAGCAAACAACTTTCGTGTCTAGGGTAGCTAACTGAAGTTAAAAGTCAAACATAATGCACCGCACACCTATCTCTGCGTTTAGACACCAGTTAACAAGGCCACCTGAAAATACTGCAAAGGAGGCACCTTTGGGACAGTACAACTGTATCACTTTAATACCAATATTCTCTGGCACACAACAACTGGTGTGGTCAGAGAAAATCAGAACTCGGGCACATGTGTTCATGAGAATCATCTCCCTTCACTTCCCTTTCATTCAGACCATCACTGACAAGTTTTGGCTGCCTCAAGTGTTTGTTCTTAAGGTTCTAGTTGTCAAATTTTCTCTCCAAATTAGCATGTGCCACTGCAGCACAGCAGTTCGACATTTGTTGTGGCAGAAACTAGGATGAGTCTGTATGGGTAACTAGATCTGCATCTAAAATGACAAAGCACCTCCCAGGTGGCTGGTTTCAGAATAAACTAAAGAAAAATTTTTAAAAAAAAGATTATTTGTTTTACCAACTTTAATTAGGACTTTGACCCCAAAACACAGCATTGTTTACACTATCACAGATGTTTAATAGACATTTCATGTCGTTTTGAATTTTGATTTCTATTTTTGTGCACATCCTAAGACTGAAAAATAAAAATTCAAGTGTATATTTTGCACCCATTTATCAACAGATTTACCTTACAAATTTTACGTAGATTTAGTATCTTTGTGAGGATTTAATAACGTGAAAAAGATGTCCTAGCGTCCCAGGGCTTGGCTTTTAAATCTGACTAGGGCAAAAAACCAAATCAGAGGACTTCTGTGAAAAAGAAACAATCTGCACTGACACCAGCATCAGCCCTTTCATTATCACAATTCCTTTACGGTGGAGCCCATTCTGGCCCCTGTGACTCACCTCCCACAAGTGTGGGATCTTGTCAAAGGCAAATTCTCTCTTGAAGTGAATCAAGATCCACCGGAAGCAGAAGTAGCACTTTCCTGATTCATGACTGTCTGAAAAAACAATGAAAATACAAACATTCAAATAAAACTAACACAACTGAACAAACTTCCACATTTTGTACAAGTTTTGTTCGTTAGGTTCTATAAAAACTGCAAAAACAGCCAAAAATGATTTTTTTTATTTTTCTAATTAGTTGGTCAGTCTTTAAGTAATGTCACTGAGAAACCAATGCAAGGGAATTACGGACTGTGGTGCGTCTCTATTTGACGCAAAGGGCACAGACACAATCAGCTGTGTCTCCCTGATGAGTCCGATCCAGCGGACGAAATGCCTAGGAGCAGGCAATACATATAGATCTGTCTTCTAGTGGGATTGCGATGGTTCCCACATGCAACTAGCGAAGGGTTTTTCCCATTTTCTTCATCTTCATTTAAAAAAAAAAATTTTCATTATAAATTTCGAATCTGTGTCAAGTCATTACTATAATGACGGAAGAATTGTTAACCTGCACTTGTTTTCCCCCACTACTTAATTGTTCAGCATTATATTGTTTGGTCAATCAGTGGACTTCTGTGAAAAAGAAACAATCTGCACTGACACCAGCATCAGCCCTTTCATTATCACAATTCCTTAGGAGATCCAAGTAAACATTGTTCTGCACACTTCTTAGCCACTGACAATGCTTGGGTTACTGAACAGCAGAGCTGACCACTCAGACTTTTCCATACCTTTTGATCTCCCTTGCATCCTTAAATGGATCCTCAAGCATAGGCTCAAAGATTGTCCCCTACATTTTATACTGCGTGCATAAATGTTTTCAGTTTTTCGGCAACTTTTTTTCCTCTCCACACTTTCATTTGTTTTATTTCCTACCTTTCGCTGGCTGCTTGGGGGGGGTGCTGATGGATTCTTTCTTGAACCCTTGGTGGTGAGAACACCACAGAATTACAGACTGTGGTTTATCTCTATTTGATGCCAAGAACACAGATACAATCAGCTCTGTCTCCTTCATGAGTCTGATTCAGCAGATGTAATGCCTAGGCAATACATACAGACCTATTCTTGAGAGGAACTGGAATACTCATGCAGCTAGCGTGCAAAGAGTTTTCATATTTATACTATATCATTTTCCCATTGCTTCCTCTTCAATTTTTTTTTCTTTTACACTTTAAAATCTTTGCCAAGTCATTATTATAATGACAAAAGAATTGTTAACCTGGACTTGTTTTAACTCTACTACTTAACTGTTCAGGAATTTATTTTATTATTTTTTTTTTTTTTAGCAAGTACTAAAATGGAGTACAGCACCCTATGCCCATTTGAAACTTGATGTTTTGGGGGAAACTGTAACAAATACCTGGTCTTCTGGTGAAACATGTGTTGGAGGAACAAGCCAAAACCAGTGGCATAACATACCGAAGTAGGCGTACAGTTCAGGATCATAGAACTGTACCAGCCTTTGAATCTGCCTCAGCTGTTCTGTCATGCATGTCTGATCCAGCTCAAAGTTGCGCCCCTGGAATGTACACAGTGAAAATAGTATTCTCTACCTCATGAAGTAATAGCACACTGTAACAACAGCAATAAAAAAAATTAATAGCACTGTAACAGCAATAAAAAAAAAATTAAAAGCACTGTAACAACAGCAATAAGATCACAACCATAATCTTAGCTGATGGGATTTTTCTGTTATCTTTGCTGGTCATGAAAACTGCAGAAGGCTTGTGTTAAATAGCTGAGGTCTGAATGTTCAAGCTTGAATTGAAATCCTGTAATTTACAGTGTGGACACCACCTGTGGTTTGCTTTTAGGTGAAGAATTATGTCTTCAGACATGGGAGCATACAAATCACCATGTGCCTGTATCAACACACTTTTATTTGACTCTATATAACCACACTTCTATTTGACACTCATGCGCAATTCTGGAATCACTTTTCTATATAACTCAACAACCGCTCGGAACCTAATGATTATGTTATTCAGAGTGCTGTTTCAAACGAGCTCTTGACTGCTTACAAACGAAATGCAATATCTAACGAAGCAAAGCAAAATGCAGGAAAATTAAACAGGTATATATATATACTCAATAATGCACACCATCTCACCAATAAGTAAACATACACACAGTGAAGATAAAAAAAAAATCAAGCGGCATTCAGAAAAAAAAAAAAAAAAAAAGAATCATCGTCATCATGATTCATGGTTGTCAACAAAAAAAAGTAAATTCATGATGACAGAAATAGCACAAGGCAGACAGAAAAAGAAAGTTCGTTCCAGACAACAGGGCCAGCATAAGAAGAGGCTGGCTGGCCATTTCCACATTTTTTGCATCTGCAAGTGACACAAAAAAAAAAAGAAAAGAAAAAAAGAAAAAAAGAAATGCTGGTATTTATACAGAAACACAGGGACCAAGACGCAGCATAAAGCTGAAGAAATTTATAAAGATAGACATCCCTTATTTTTCAGAACTGCAAACACCAATGATAGCTAAGAAAAATAAATGATATTCAGATTTAATAGAGTGACAAGGAAGGAAGTTGAGGAGGGGTAATGGGGTGTGGCTGAGAAGGGGATTGGAGAGAACTGATTTTTCACGTAAGGTGCACTGTACAATGCTCGTACGGGCACACACAGGGAATACCTAAAAATACTTGATGCCATACCATTCTCTCCATCAAGCCGACAAAGCACCAGAAGGCATCCACTTCATTTTCCATCACTGTCAGCAGTGGTGACAGCATATCACTCATCCCCTGTACATACCCTGTCACATACACACACGACAGATTCTACTCCCCATTCACAATGATGATAATTCAAACAAAGCAACTTGGAAAAAACCCATCTACAGAGACGTAAACCCTCTGCTTCACATGAAGCACGAATAGGACCTCAATCCGTCGTAAGAATGAAGCATACAAAACAATGTCGTTTTGCACTCCCTGTGTTGAAAGCTGTGTTTCTCACTTTTCAATCAGCTCTGAGTGCGCATGTTTGAGGTGCTTGCGCATGTGCATGTGCATGGCATGCATGCATGTGTGTGTAAGTGCATGTGTGTAAAACTGGATTACAGATATGTAGAACTGGATTTATGATACTGCAATGTGTGCGTGCGTTCTGTTTAGTATACTCTGTGTGAGTAAGCATGCATGCAAATCCGTGTATCTGCGAGTGTTCAAAAGCACAACCTGAGCAAAGATAAGACACGCACAAGTGTGAAAATAGGACAATCATTTGAACTACTCGCAAATGATACCTTGGCATTCCATGTAGGAAGGAAAGAAGAAAACTTTATTTATATAACTACATCACAAGGGTAGCTGTTCAGTATTCATCTCCGAGGATATCAATATTTCCCCTTACGTCGGACAATACATTCCACAGTACAAGCCCCATAATAATGACACCACCCAGGAATCATCTGATCACTCGGATCTTTATTTAATTCTACTAAGCAGATACTGCTATTCAGAAATGTAACCTTTCATAGTCATGGTACTGCAGCCACAGACTGGGCAACACAACTGATCACTTGACTGCGTTGCGCATGCACTCATGAAAAAAAAAAAAAAGCATAAAAAAGAGAGAGATAAAACTTAGCAGCAATACCAAGATATGGATGTAACTTCAGGTAGCAAATCAACAACTAACAAGCAATAGACAGAGGAGTAAGCAGACATCTTGAAAAAGACTGAATGAATGCATGCACACACAAGTCAGCTTTAAAACGAGATAAATGATACAAAGGAAATTCAAGCAAAAAATAATGGATCATAAAGTGTCAACAATCTTTAGCCTCTGTCAGTGCTTACTTGGACCACAAAACTCCAGTTACTATTCAAAAGACGTTAACATTTTTTTCTGTTGACACGTTTTAATCTCCGTTTCTCTCGTGTGCTGCCCTGAGCAAGAGGCTCAAAGATTTCTACACTTTCTTTTCACATTTTACTTTTGCAACGTGTATCTCTATAATGTTTTCTTCCTGTTTTCCAAATACACATTTGCTAGCACCTTTGAATACTGTTGGACAGTGAGCTTTCTACTAGAACCATATAAATAATGAGCACCCATTAGATAATTTTCAGTTTATTCCAAGATTTTTCTTTTACGACCAAAATGATACATACATAACCTACATACATTATCAGAAAACTGAATATTAGAAACCATACATACCGAGATCAAAATTGTACAGGCAATAGGTCATTAATATGTCATTCATGACCTGTACATTTGGGTTCCCGTCACCCTTAAAGAACTTTTCTTGTCTGTCTGTTCGGTGAACATCCTTTTCTGTTGGAAAAATATAAAAGACAATTTATCAACTTTCATTGTAATTTGAAAGTTTCAAACAGAAAGAGAAAAAGCATCTATTCAAATAAGACAGAAGTGTACAGATGTTACTGAAATCTTTACAGAAAAAAATACTCTTCACAGGAAAAGAAATACTCTGATGTTCGTATGAATGTATTTGTCAAGCTTAGGTGAATGTGGATACTCTTACACAAGCATATGATAGCATAAGCTTACCATGTCAAACAAAACAAATGCTAAGTTCTGATTACAATATACACATGACTATCCCTTGGGTCAAGTGACCGAAGCATGTAAACACATGCTGCTGGATCTAGTTTGAATAAAAAGTGTGCATAGATTGTATATATAACTGAATTTTATTTAAATATATTAACATATTTTATCATTGGCTCCAGTTCAACAGACCTGCTTAAGCCCCAACACACCTTCCGGAAGCAGAAACCCTAATTTTCAGTAATATAATCATCATTTTTAAAGAAAAGGAATGTGGCAGCATTTCCACAAATTAACCCACAGGTTCTCTTCTTACCTGTACTGCCAGACTCCAGCAGGATTAATGGTAAACTCTTACAAACACTTTATAAGTATAAAAATTTACATTCAAATCAGTGATAATTCTTACGACTGGTTTTCAGGCCAGTGCATCACTAAAATGTATCAAAATATACTGTGGCACAATGATTTTCTTCTGTAGGCATTATATAGTTCCAAGCAGCACATCACATAAAGCACTTTTGTCTAATCCGCCGCAACTGAAGTCGATACAAACATAACTTTCCTCGACATTTTTTTTTTTCCTCTTTAAATGTATCAATTCAAACATATTCTAATTCATGTTTCTGTTAGTCTTCCCATTCACATGGCATGCATGTGGACTTGCATTGACATTTTCTCATGTGCAGGGGGTAGTACCCACTATCTTAGCTTTTTGCTTGAGCCGAGTTTCATTTTGCAGTTGGAATACTGATGAAATATCTCTTGGTTATGTCGTGCAATCACACTGTCAACTCCTTTGTGGAGACTTCAAAAGGACTTAAACAAGTTCCTTTTTCTTTAGTACCAAATGAAACTTTTATTTTTTTTCTTTCTTTCTTTTTTTTTTTCGTTGTTGTAATGTCTTCTCACTTTATACAGAAAATGGAGGTCACAACAAGAGAAGCTTTTCTTGCAACAGATTCACCAAGGAAATGGTTGTCTGGGCTTCCACTGAACAACAAAAAAAAAAAAAGCAAAAATTCCAGAAATTCTAGTGGGCACTGCAGTGGCGGGCATGCATGATTCTGCTCCCCCTGAAAACTTTCGAAACTTGCTTTCATAACAGTGCATCTGATGCAAGTCTGTACATGGAGTGATGCATCGTCCACTTTTTCGGGCCAACCACATCCTTAACTGCTTGTTTGTACAAAAGTTTTTGCCTATCTCTTGTCACTTTTGCAGCTGCTTGCCAGTGGATGACATCAGAGCATGACCTTGCTTTCCAATGTGTAAACGAAAGAGGGGACTACCTTCTCTCAAGAAGTTTACAATCTGAGGAGATACGTGATTGTTTGCACTTCGTTTTCATTGTCCTGTATGTTGTTTATTTTGCTTGAAGAAAGACAAAGAGGATGAAGCACGTCTCCTGTCTTCTAATTTGTTTGTCCCTTTCATCCAGCAGAATAGTTTGTTTTTCCTTTAATAAGTTAGCAACAATAAAATAAACAACATACCAATCAAGGCTTTTCTGTTTCGCAGAATTGAAAAATTCTGTACTTGCTCTGGGGTGAAGGTCTTCCATTGTCGCTTCATACAGAAGTACTCGTTTCTGGAAAACACCAATGTCACATAATGTCATGAAGCGTTTTGTTTTGTTCACACTTCTGAATCCCCTCCTCATGGATTTTTGTCATGATAAAGAGAAAAACACTGAATAACGACGCTTCAACTACCTCAATGACTCTGCTGTCTTATGATCGAGAATTATATGTCTGCATATAAACTACTATGGCAAAAACATTACAAACAAAATCGAAGAATAAATCATCGTATAGATCTTGTGTCACACAATCATTTTTCACTTTGATGCAACAAACATTTACTCTAAAATCAAAATTGAATTGAATTATTATCAAATCGTTTCAGTTTCAAACTGTTTCAGTTCCTGTGCTGTGCATAATACATAAACCTCTACGAGTGTCCGAAACTGTTCACTCTCTCTCCCCTAAAATAATCAGTTGACAGAAACTGCATGCACCAGAAAAGAGTACACTGATGATACATTGGTCAATTACTGCCATATTTTTTTTTCCCGATTCTTATATACTACGTGACAAATCAAATTAGACTTCGCGATTACCCTTCCAACCCAACAAAGAGCTGCAGCTTGATGGTGAATAAAGGACATGAAAAACCTTCCTCATTCTTACACTTTTCCTTTCTTTTTTGGTGACGTTCACTTTGCGTCGTGTCCCAGGAATAGTAGCCCAGCAAGTATTTCCAAACATCAACGCGAATTGCTGGATCAATGCCCTGAATAACAAAATGATGATTACACAGATTCATTTTTTCCACTTGCGGACATGGGTAAAAAAACTGTGATGGTACAGACTTCATTTGTAACAAATGTGAGTCAAAATCTAAAAAAAAAAACGTTAGCATCACAACTGGATAAATATGGTAAGTTGCTCAGCATGTCTCAGTTTATCAAGTCTTTCATTTAAATTCTTTCAAAAATTAGCAATAGAGCACAATGATGCGTTTCAGTATTATTAATATTTCTCCTAATTTTTCTGATAGACACCTCATCATGCAGCTGCATTACAGCATTAGAAGTAACACAATAAATGGCATCAAATTCATTCTTTTCAGTTTATTTATACCTCACCACCACTTTCATCATCCATTCACATTGGACTCTTATCATTTGCCACTGAATCATGCGCTTGCTTTTTTTTACAACTGGGGGGGAAAATATCTGTTCTTTTTTAAAAAGGGGAGATAATAAAGACAATCACTGAATCGGCCATCGTTTTATTTCAATGCATAAACCAAACATAGGAACTTTGTGCAAATCCAGAAATCTACATCTATATTTCACAACAACATCTCACTTTCACATCTATTCTCATATTTTTTCCCATCCCTAAACTATACATTCATACAGACATCTAGGTCACATTTCTTTAATGCCTGTGAAATAATTCCCAAATCTTGGTGTGTTGCTTCTTGCATCTATTGAAGTTCACAAAAGTGCATCAATACTATATTTCGGTTACTTACCCCTCTGAAAATGGTCTTCAGAATGTGATCTACGTTCTTCAGTCTGCCATCTGCATCAAAGTGAGATGCCCACTCATCTGCAGACAGTGGCTCCCCTCTTTCAGCTGCAGGTCTTGGTGGTAGTGTAGTCTGAACATATACAGAATGTGCTTTAACCGACACTAAATTGGCATTCCAGGGTATCATTTTTTTCGTAAATCTGAAAAAAGATCGTAACATCATAGGTGTCATACATCTCACCAAACATGTACTGTGCACTGCAATTCTAATCTCAAAGATAATCTGTATGCTTGGAAAAGGGTATTGAAGGCATGAAACTCAAAGCAAGCTTCATTCCAAAACACTGCTTGTTTTGGTGCTCTACCTCAAGTCATCGTCTTGACAATTAGGCTGTTTCAGCATATGAACCATGTTTTACTAATTCACTATTGTTCTGTGTGTAAAGCAAACTTTAAGATATTTAAACTCACCTTGGTGTTCATTCCAAAGCCCTGTTCCTCTGGGTTGACTTTCATCCTGGAATATCTTGGAGTAGCTCTTCTACCACTTCTTCACAGGAGTTTCTGAGGGGTCTTCTGACAGGAGTATATCCCTCAAAAAGTTTGTAACTTTTGAGAAACTCCCTAGTGTGGCTGTGTATGGGTCACGAATAAAATTCTGAAAAAGTAGATAAAAAGTAGTTAATTTGCTGCAAGAATTTGAACAGTACACTACATACACACACACACACACACACACACACACAGAATACAGTATGATCAGCTCAGAACTGAAGTACCATTCTTCCTATAAGTTTTCTATAAGACATTTTGAATGGATGGAAAAGTTATTTCCACAGACATACACTGAGCAAATGAAAAAAAAATACAGCTTTCATGCAAAAACCCAATATTCTACTATGTATTCTTGAAATTCAAAGTGATGAAGTCTTGTAATGTTTTGTACTAGTCCTCATAAGCTGATGAACTTGAAGTCAGTTTACTTGTAGAGAACATGCTGGCCAAGTGTTTTGTTTCATTTGCTGAAACTGGGTTTTCTGCTGTGCAGTTCTACTGTCACCTTGTTTACTTGGTGTGGGCACAAAGTGGCGTCAAAGCCTGTAACAGTAAAAGTCTGTGGCCTTGTTAAAACAGTCAATCAGCCTCCAGTTTCATTCACTGCCATTTCACATGCAAATGAGTAAATCCAAGAAAGGCTTATTAAGAAAATCAAGTGGCTTGTACTATAGACCATGCTTCTCTGATGTGGCATTTTTTTCCAAACACCTACCACAATCACCAAGTTCTATCTTTCACTTTAGAGGAATCTGCAAAAAATAACCATAACCTACAAAAATGAAACTGCCCTAGGTGCTTTTCCCATCCCCCTCTCCCTCCAAAAAATTCAAATGCAAATAAAAAGATTTTAAATAGTGGGCCACGACTTTCCAATTGTCCCATTTTTTTTTCCCCTATCCTTCTGCTTAAGAGACCTTCAGCTCAAAGGTGATGACTTCCACAGCCTTCTTATTTTCTGGTCTTAGGCATTCCTGCCCTGGAGAGTGCAGCCTCTAGTGGCTTGTTGGCCAACAAACATGAAGACCTAAGGAGGAAAGGAGGAGACTGGCGAGAAGTGATCTAATAAACACACTGAACAATGCTTTTTCAAACATGTACTTGTCAGGGTCTGTGCTACCTGCCAGGGTCTGTGCTAAAACATTTTCCTGCCATCACAGCATCAGCACACCTCCATGACAGCACATGATATGCTAATGTAATTTTTCAGGATGTGGAAATTTAAGAGTTATTCATCAGCACGGCTTAAATTACTTCACCACTTCCCTTTTTCCTACTTGTACTTACAAAAAAAACAAAACAACTTTTGTTGAACCTGTTTTCTTTCCCTAAAAAAAAAAAAAAAAAAGGAAGTTTATTTTCACATTTTTTTTTTCCACAAGTTTGCCTTCGTGCAGTCACTGGGTGAGGTTTCTTACTGTATACACAAATATAAGAATATAGCTACATAATGAGGAAAAGACGTTTTTCTACTTGCTAACTAGCCATTTCTTGAAAGTCTCCCGCCAAGCTTACAACAAAAATTCCTCCCACAAGTAACATGGCGTCCTCAGGTCTTTCCTACTATGCTACAGTATGCATTATTCTAACATCTGCCCCTGGTGGAGATGTCAAAAGGCTGCTGTAAAAAAAACGTTTTTTTTGGGGGAAAAATAGCGGCATGAGAAAGTCATTCATGCAGACTAACAAAATAAGATATCAAATAAGAGAAATCGAGTTAGATATCGCGTTGTATGCAGTTACTGAAAAACAGAAACTAAGTTCTAGTAGTGTATGACAAAGTGCAAGAATTGGTGCCCCTATGTGGAGAATAAAAAAAAAAAAATCGCAATCTCTCTCTAAAACATTCTGTTACAAGTGCAAAAATTCATATCAAACCTGTGCGTGCTTTGACCATCAACTTATCATTCAGTCTTAATCGGAAAAAAAGACCGACTGAATCTGTAGACTGAAAACTTCGCACAAACGTGGGCCACTTCTCTCGGACAAAGACGCTTCTCAGCCGGGCTGCGTGTGCGCGAAGGAAAAGTCACATGATCAATGTTTACAGCATTTTGCTTTGTCACGTGACTTCACTCTACTCCCGCCTCACCCTTTTTTTTTTTTTTAACCCCCCCCCCCCCCCCCCCCCCCCCCCCCCCCCCCCCCCCCCCTCATCCTTCTAATGTTGTGAAACCCAGAACATGCGATGAAAAATGAACCGTTTTCAATTGTTTTTGTCTCAATTATGTATGACATCAGTAAAAATAGACATGGGACATGCCGTGAAGGTGACCAGTCGATTTGTTGTGTGCGTTCTTCGAAGCGCGTGTCCGGTCAACCGTTCTTTGTCCACACCGTGCCCCACTGACCTATTTCAACTATGTCTAAAAATAGTAACATGTTTAGCTCAGTGGGTATTGTTGCGAACCGACTTCGCTGTGTCAGCTTTGCCTATGCGATAACGGGTGACCGTTCACAATGCTCATGCCTTGAAGCATACGTGCATCGCTCGAAACCAAAGCGGTCTAAATTTCAATTGCCGTCCACTGAAGAAAATCTTTTCGTGTGTTTTCTACTGTCCGATCGAGAGTGGACTGTTAACTTGTTCATTACTACAGTAAGGCCTACGCTTATGCTAGGTCATTAAGTTTGTTTACATTCGTCGTATTTAAAGAGTTATAAACGTAAGATCTCCGGCCTACGTTTCAAAAGATGGGTTATTGCTATTAACGGTGAGAGATTAACGTCCTATCGGCCTGTGGCCCTTAAGGACAAGGTTCCTGCAGACATATGTCTACATTTTTTGAAAGATGGGTTGGATGACATCGCTTCTAATACTTCTGGCTTCTGGAGTGGGTAGTAAAGCCCACATCAATTATGAATAGTTCTCAATGCCGAGAACAGATTTTGCTGACCGCCTTTGCACTTTTTGCCTTTTCAAATATGGATATGAAAAATATTAATAGTATCATCATGCACTTGATGTGATCTCACGAGTTCATCGTGCAAATTTAGAAATTTCCCCGACTAAGAATGAAAAAGCTCTTTTCATAGTACCGATCATTTTATTTGATTTGATTTGTTCACTACATCATGAGCATGATGATGATCAAATTTCATGTGTTTAGGCCTATTGAGTGAGATTCTGCATCCTTCTCCTCTGTGCATTGTAGGTTTTTATCAAAATATGACTTTAAATCTTTTTTTTTTCTCTGTGCATTTGGTAACTAGTCATTCACACTTCGGGTCACCACAGCATATTCTTTGCAAAAAAAAAAAAAATCTCTTTCCAAAGCACTTTGTTTTATATTTGGAAGTATCAAAATACAAATTCCAGGTATCTAACCTTAGAATCTACTCCCTGTAAAATTTCATACATGATGTTTCACATATTTTGTATTACCGACAAATACTGTATATAATCTATGTATTATTCAAGGCAAATTGTTTCTCAAAAGTCATGAAAAGGGCTGTGTGTACTTCCCTGTGGTTTCCACTTATGACATTGGCACTCTCAGAATAAGCACCTCCAACTCTGACAGACTGGTCTCTTTTTTTTTAAATAATAAATCCATGGTAATTTACCTGTCACTCCAGAGTACTTTTACATACATTATTTAGCATTTGATGAAAATTGTTAATATATACTGTAAATAGAAAAAGGCCAAGTGTACTTCCCAATGGTATTTACCTATTACATCAGCATTCAAAATAAGCATTTCCAACTCTGATTCACTACTTTGTTTTTAAAAGATCACTAATCCAAGCTAACAAATTACCTTTTCTTCCATAGAACTTTCATACCAACTGTTTATCATTCAAGTCAAATTGTTTGATTTCTTTAAAAATCGTGAATAGAATGGGGCTAACTATACTTTTCCTTTTGTATTTCACTTACAATATCAGGTCCCTCAGAATAAGCATCTGCACTCTAAAAATATGCATCTCCGAGTATGACTTGACTTCTTTCTGCTTTTCAACAAATCTCCAGCCCCAGCTAATAATTAAGCTTATACTCCACAGTACTTTAGCTTGATAAGCAATCTCTCTTGGAGAACAATTTCAAAAGCTTTTCTAAAAACAAGGTAGATAACATCCATATTCTTGTCACAATATAACATCTTTGTAAAACTTCCATTGCATATAGAAGGTGGAAGACACAAGATCTGTGCCAGCAGTGAGCATGCTGACAACCGGTGCAGAGTTTATGATTG